>OZ024863.1:49999319-50019319 GCA_964017155.1 Oasisia sp. SBJ-2009 | reverse complement strand
GTTGTCTGTTGAAGTACGTGTGTTGGTTCTGTTGAAGTACGTGTGTTGTCTGTTGAAGTACGTGTGTTGTCTGTTGAAGTACGTGTGTTGTCTTTTGAAGTACGTATGTTGGTTCTGTTGAAATACATGTACTGGTTCTGTTGAAGTACGTGTGTTGTCTGTTGAAGTCCGTGTGTTGGTTCTGTTGAAGTACGTGTGTTGTCTGTTGATGTACGTGTGTTGGTTCCATTGAAGTACGTGTGTTATATGTTGAAGTACGTGTGTTGGTTCTGTTGAAGTACGTGTGTTGTCTGTTGAAATCCGTGTGTTGGTTCTGTTGAAGTACGTGTGTTGTCTGTTGATGTACGTGTGTTGGTTCCATTGAAGTACGTGTGTTGTCTGTTGAAGTACGTGTGTTGGTTCTGTTGAAGTACGTGTGTTGTCTGTTGAAGTACGTGTGTTGGTTCCATTGAAGTACGTGTGTTGTCTGTTGATGTACGTGTGTTGGTTCTGTTGAAGTACGTGTGTTGTCTGTTGAAGTACGTGTGTTGGTTCTGTTGAAGTACCTGTGTTGTCTGTTGAAGTACGTGTGTTGGTTCTGTTGAAGTACGTGTGTTGTCTGTTGAAGTACGTGTGTTGGTTCTGTTGAAGTACGTGTGTTGTCTGTTGAAGTGTTCCTCCCGGTGCGGCAAGGGAAGACAACGTCGTACCGTCGTGTGTCGGACACACCGGGGCCGTCGGAGCGCTGCGTGCGACCCCGACACGAAGCCGGCCATGACGAGGGCGTGTCAGGGGCCGTGTCTGCGCCGCAAGGCCGAAGGTCAGTCTAACACGTTTGTGTTCTCATAGCGAAGAAGCGCAAAATTACTTGAAATTGACCATGTCTAAAACGTTTTGTGCCAATGCAGTGATGACAACAATACGAAGAAAAGGATTGATTTATAAATACGTTTCCATGTAGGTTGAACTATTACATTTTGTGACTAGAGTGAATTGCTCAGTCTTAATATTAATCCTGTAATTGATGTGTAGCGGTGGATCAAAATGCAATACTACAAAATCTACTGTCTATGACCGTTCATTTATTGCAACGACCTGTCATATTGCATTGCCGCCAGACCTGACTACAACCATGCTTTCTGTTGTTCCTTCCAGAATGTCGAGATGTCGCCAAGGTCACCTATTGTCCACTGGTGCTCAAGTTCAACTTCTGTAAACGTCCATATTTCCGGCAAATGTGCTGCAAGACGTGTTCGAAAGCTGGTCTCTAGGAACACAATGCACGAGACATTCAGGAAGAGTATCGCTAGACAATTACCGGCCACACAAACGTTACGGGAGACAAAATGTGTGATCTCCGAGTCCGAGTCGTGGCATCTTAATGCAAGGCGAAGTGAGGGACAAACGATACGTGGAGATCGCCAGTGAAATGGATGCAGCATCCATACGCGATCATCGTCCCCGCAGCAGTGATGCAATATTTCATCTGAACCGTTACCGTATGACTTTATGTTATTTATTTGACAACGAACATACGTCACGGAGCGTGGCCAGTGGATTCACGCACACACGCACACGCAATACACTAGACGTGTGTGTTCGATTCACGCGCAGGATGGAACCTCAGGCAGAGTAGTTAGTTTCTCGCTCACTCTGTTCACCTGGATCAAATAAACGTTCATCTCAGCGGGTCGCTTTCAGGCCAATGCCCAATGGCGTATGTGCTCAGCTGCCGACATACATGCAGTGAAAGAACGGAGTCGTTGCTTTGACAACAACATCTTATATATATACCATTAAAGACGACTTTATCTCATGAACAGAAGACACCATCGTGTATTATGTTGTTTATGGCAAATACTGTAGTCGCCGGACTAGTGCAGTGGGAATAATAGTTCACTGAACAACACCTCAACATGTCATAACGTTCTCCGGAAAAGGACAACCGAACGTAACCACCTGTCGGCGCATGCGTGGTTGAGGGTCGTGAATGAATGCTGGTTACGTTTACTGGGCCTTCGACCATTGCCGTGAGTGCTATTACACGTGACTTCTCGGAGCTGCTGTGGAATGATCCGATGTCCACCAGCCGTGCGTTGTACTTCGACAAGTCAAAGCGTCGATTTGGTTCGTTCGTCGGCTGCTGTCACTGGTGAATCCAGCGAGCAATCACGGTGATTGTGTAACGCACGCTACTGTCATAGATACTAACACTTACGATTTACCCTGGCTAAGTCTTGCATTACGAATATTCTTAATTTGAACATGGTCGCTGTAGGAGCGATCAGTGTTTGACAAATGACATGCACGTAACAGATTACCAGCTTAAAATTGATTTAAGTTATAATTATGTAGAGTACAATTACAGTGTCTACATTTTGCATTTACATTGACACCTGCGTGTACAATACTAAGTAGCATTCTACCTCTCACTGCATCATTGTTACTGTAGATGTATCGGTGTATCTTGATAAGGCCAAACAGTTTCCAGTTGTTGGCGTATACTATACTCTTCAAAAACATCCGGGTCTTTGGATGTTTCGCGGCAATCTTGATATAGTGGCGCCGCCTGGGGAACAGAAATGCATAAGGATAGAATATTGGTTGATTAAAAATTGGGCAATTTGTTTTTGTAATAATTACAACACATCTGTCTATCTCTGAAGAGTTACATATGTGAAACATTGTGTGAATACTTAAAATACCTGGTAATTAGTAAGCTACTGTATTTCATCTTGGTGGCAAACTTTGTCAGTCCGTGCCATCACAAAAAACGTTAAGACGGCATTATAGCAACATTTAATTATTGCTATGAAATCTGGCATATGTTTTTCTCTCGATGTTGTTATAAAATATTTGGGCATTTCCAGGAAATGTCATTATTTATTAACAAAATGAAATTGTTGCACAACGTTTAATAGGCTCAAGTCTGTATTAGTCATGGATAAGTAATTTTTAGACGGCCTATTATATTTGTTATTGAATGTCATGAAATGCATTTCCTTGGAAAGCAAATTATTTTGTTTTGTTTTGAGATATCACTAGGTATGTCACAGTACGTTTGCTATGGTAATGGGTTTCTAAATTATATAGGCTGACACGTAGTTTAATTTCAAAACAAATCCTTATATCAAATTGTACGTTTTTGTCGTAACGGTTCAAGCTTGATACCGCCTTTTATGCATTTGTTTTAGACACCAGGTAACAGAGACGAGGATGCAAAACTAAAATAGTGCGAGACAAATAACCATGTAATTTTGTTTGGTTATACGGTTAAATGATTTGTGTAACATTGTGCAATTTAGTTCATAATTTGCGTTATTTTTGCAGTTGTTGTTTTATGAAATGGCAATACTAAGTAATTGACTTTGTGACTCAGCATGATTTGTAAAGATTTTTAATATATTGGTAACATAAATTTGCATCGTCGTGGTTGACGTGTTTCTCCAAAATATCGAACTCACAATTCCATAAAACTATGCCACTAAAACATGCAGTCCTAAAGTATTAACACTAATGCAAACGACATTTCTGTTATTTATACTATTTACACTTTAAATGTGCATGGAAAAGTAAATTTGTAATCGGGCAGATATGCATATAAGACACATGACATTAGGCTATTTATTTAGAGGTTTGAGTTAGTCAGTTAATATAGATTTAAGTCGGATAAAGTAATGAAAGATGTGTATATTGGTGTATGGATTGTGTGTTTATCTGATACTTAGATTACGTGAACATGGTGAAAGTGAGAATTGCAGTGAGTGAAATGATATTGATATCTACAATTGCATGTGTTAGATCTCTCTTTGGAGACACGTTTCTCACGTATTCACTGTCACGGAGTCGATGTACCAATCACGGCCCCCAGACACTTAGGGACCAGCTAAGATTTGGTTAGCATATTATAAACATTTTAGGTAGTTTGGCTGCTGTGAAGGCGTTATTAGTCAAGGAAGGAAATATCAGCAGTAACATACAATATGGAACGTTAGTGTAGACTATTTTACACAGGAGAATATGTGACAGTAAAATTAGGCGGTTTGTTTTTCCATGTATTTTCTCAAAATGTTGGATATGTTGCGTTGCACTTGCTGTTTGTTTTATTAAATGATTGACAATATAAAAAATATACCTGTTCCTGCGTAGCAATATGCTGTATGTCAACCAGGAATTACGATACACGGTCTGTAGCGAGTATACAACGTCAATGTAGGACGACAATTGTAAATGGCATAATAGGTTTTGTATTATATCTGATTATATGAGCTGGCTACAGTTCTAGCAAAGGTATCGTATGAAGAGAGACATTCTCTTTAAAAATAGATGTAGATAAGTCGGTATTCATTCTGTTGATCATAATGTATTAACTCGTCAACTTGAATGTAGTGTAGTGGTCCGCATATATATATATATATATATATATATATAATATCGTTTCGTCAGTGTTCATTTGTTCACCACGTTTCAACCATTCTAATAAATTATGCTTCATCTTACCGGCCGTGTCCTGTTACCCCGTTTTGCATACACGCATGTAGTACGTACACACACGCACACGCACACGCACACACACACACACACACACACACACACACACACACACACACACACACACACGCACAGACACACAGTAATTTAAAAAGTACTCCGTAAATAGGCGATTTTAACCACGTGCGTGTTTTAAATTTATTACAAATTAGAATACGTCGATGCTTTCTAGGTTTATTTAATATTTTTATTATAACTTTAAACTGCCAACACAACCGAATTAACAAATGAAATATGTATTTTTATATTCCTAAATTATAAAAATCTAAGGGTAATCGCATAGACAAAGGTAATGGTTGATGAGTAAAGGTTTCCTCGTCATGTTTTGCACACAACTTCGCTCCAGTGATGCCGCCTATCGAGTGAAACAGATAGTAATTTATGTTTACGCTGTTGTGGCTATCACACTATGCAATGACTACCTAGTGGGAAATGCCTCGATAGCTCATCATGCCAGTATCAAGTTGCCCTGTTTATTTCTCATATATGTGTTTATAAAATGCACATAATTTATTATGTATACGTATTGGCATCAGCGAACCAAAATGGCGTTTTTACTTACGTACGTACTTACTTACCTCTCAACTAAAACAACACAGACAGCGAGGAGTATCATGATATAAATATTGAATTTAGTATTCTGAATTTAGGGAAACATTAGTTACTCGCAACATCTACTGACATAGGTGTACCAAGAAATTAAAAGCAAAAAAAATACACATGTATATGTTTACCTCATACGCATTAATGTATAAATCATAAAATTATTGTGGTCCATCATCCCTCTACGTGGATTCTGGCCTATATTGGCCCGGGACGTTTGCCACTTCCTTTTAACTCCAAGTGAAACGAATCATCATGCGCATGCAACGTAGTGCCAAGTCAGCATAATTACTATTTACAAATACACACAGCAACGGCTAATTACAAGTACGTAACTTAGTATAATATATCGCATACGTGTGTCTAGTTCTAATCTGCAGTTGTCCTTCGTAATCGTAGGTCGTACGTTAGCATGCAATCAGCGCATATGTTGTTCACTATTAATTTAGTATGCATGGTGTGCAAATAACTCATTAAATAATAACATACATGGATTACGGAAATGTTCATCCGCGGTTTGCTCTAATTGCTGCTTATATGGAGGTAGCCGGTCCAACGCTACCAGACGTGGTAATTCTAACTCGAATGTCGCATTTGTCCTTACTATTTGGTAGAACTGTATTCGTCTGCGGGATCTGACCAACGCAACAAATACAGATGCACACCTCTACTCGAGGAACACGTCGTTGGGCTGCGGAAATAATATAACTCTCGGCGTCCTTCTCGTAGAGATCGTCGCCATCTTGCATTTTCACAAACGCCATCCAGCGACCACCGATTGAACGCAGTCGCCACCTAGCGATCACTGCATAGCCAGAGACGCCGCCCAGCGACTACCGCGCAAACAGACGCCACAGAACGACCTCTGAATACACCTAACCAACGGAAGTTACTATGGCTGTTGACACGTCCAGCAATAGCACACATTGTATAGTCGTCTTGAGTTCGTGCCAAGCTAGAACCAGCGGCCGGATTTGCGTTGGCGTGACGGTGATTTGCTTTGGAGTGCACACACAACCTTGGCTGCGTTCTTATCACAGAGGCGGTTCACCCAGTTCAGTCGTCGAGTCACTAGTGCGCAGTTGCGGGCAATCGACGGTTTCCGCTTCGGGAAGTTCTTGCGCCAGTTCGTGTAGCGGGCTGCCGCCTTGTTCGTGTACTGCCAGCGGCCGGCCTTCTGGCGGTCGTTCAGCCCTGAAAGACACAAGGCACACCCGTCTTGCTGTAGGCCAAATGTTGGTGCAACATATCTTGACGCCACTTTTAGCCAAAGATTAATACATATGTGCTTGGTACGGATAATAACTTTACCATCGTAAACAATAAACAAATTGCGAATTCTATCACTTTACAGAAGTGCTTTTTTTTAGCTTTTTATTAGTGAAGCATTCATACACAATGTACTGTGATGTTTAATTATAGATACTACCGTATCTACATTAACGCTGTATAGTGATTTGAGATAATAAAATTGCATTGCCCCTGTGACTATACTGTTGTTTGCGTTCATATATCTTTTAGTGTTATGTGATCAGAAACGGTACTATATGAACCAGATATATAAATGCAATTCAATTTTGTTTTATCTTTTCACCAATAACTTACCAATCCATACCGGACGTCGTCGAACCAATTTACTCAACCACTGCAGATGTTTCCCGGAAGTGACGTCAGTAAGATGGCCGCCAACCTGCTTGCAACGTGCTTCTCCGTTTATCCAAGTCAACCGACTGCGCAGAAGTTTGTAGCAACCAAAGTCAGACTGATTCCATCCTGCCAACGACGCATACAGTTTAATACACATTTGACATTTACTTTTTAACTGTTTGTTCATTTTTGCTTCACAGTTGATCAATACACGATAACATCTGGGTTCAATGCATTCAAAATGTTTTTCACTAATCATGAATATGTGTTATCAATAAACATTGTAAACTGGCTAACATATAAACGAGCATATCACAATAACGTATGACTTCGAGACAACACAGGAATCGAACATCCATTTATCACAAATAACCTAACGCCAGCCAGTGTTATCACTTTCTTGCGAAACAAAATGTCGGTTATTAACGTTATGTATCAGCGCCACCTTTTGGACACGAGTTGCGCGACGACGGAGAAGCCTTGTCGAGAGGCGTCGTTGTCGTGACGTCATCGGAGGCGGAGTCCTGCAGCATCTTGGTGTTGATTGGTCCGCGCCCCCAGCGCTGCCAGGTCTTGCCGTTGCATCGGTACATCTTCGAAGTGATCATGTTGTAGTAGAGCAGACCCCGGGAGTCAGAGTTGCACGACTGCGGCGCCACCTGCACCAAAGCAGACACCGCACTGAGACACGAAGAGGGAGACACTACGAAGTCGTGTTCGAACAACTTGAAATGGTGTAAGTCGACACGAACCACGGAAAACCGAGATTCGAAAACTTATTAAGGGGCGAATAAGTAAATACAATCCCACGAAGTCGTTTGAAATCAACACAGATGTATAGCGAAAATTCAGGACAGTTTAATGGTCTATAATACACCGTCGAGTTGTGAATGTCTACAGCGCGTTAAGCGGTTTAGTCACGTATGATCTCAAAATAATTATACCAGCCATGCAAGAACATCCTCACCACGAATAATGATGTTGTTCTTGATGATGATAATAATGATATTGATGATGAAGTTGATGATGACGATGATCAATTCAGTATAGCGATATTACAATAAAGGCTGTTGAAAAATACTGTTACTCATCTAAAACATCCACCTTTTGTGTCGGTGAGTACTTAGCAAAACAGTTTCAATGCAGCGAACAATGTATTTCTGAAAGCACAGGTGCTTCTCCAACTGAACGATCAATGTTGGATTGCACTGTTTATTTCGAATCACTACGAGTGGACCATGAAGACGGAGTAACTCCCCGACCTACGGTGACGTCCCACCTTACTGGTCGTCGAGCCGTCGTCTGCCTGGATGTCGAACGCCGTCGCCGGGGTTGTTTCGGAGGCTGTCGTCTCGCCGAAGTCGCCGAACGGCTGAAGCTGGAGCTTCCTGCTGCTGCGACTGCGCCGTGTTGACCCCTTCGCCCTCCGGCCGCCGTTCTTCCGGTGTTTCCGGCGTCGTTTCTTCTTCCGTTCCTCCCGGAAGCTCTGCGGGGGGTGCATTGAGGGGTATACGTCAGAAACTAGCTTGATGACACGCGACTTGGCCACTAGGTGGTTTATGTGCACTGACTATTGGCAGTGTTCTTCACGAGTTAGTTGATCATTATATCACTGTCTAAGAGGAGAAAATCTAATCCCACGTATCCAACATACGAATGGGCGTGTTTGCCAAAGAGATATTTTGAAGTCTACTTTAGCACCTCAGATCGCTCTACTACATCTTTACAATTATATGAATTCAAATTGATAAAATCCCTTACGATGACAGGACTAACTGAACATACCCACAGCAGGCCTACTGTATTTTAATGCTAAATTGCCAGCTCCTAGGTTTAATTTTTTCATTTAGTATTACGTTCCCCTGACAACAACATGCATGTTGGAGGTTTACCGAGAATATCAATACCTTTAATGGGTGCTGCTTGGACAAATCTCCACGGCGCCGGGAGAAACTGCGTTGATCGGGCGGGGAGCTGCCGGCCTTCGGAGTGAGCTTCACGCCTTGCACGGAGTGGCGCTGAATGGGAATCACGTTTGTTTCCAAAATCACTACACAACAGGCATGGTTCTTATGACATAATATGATATAATGTAATAAACATAAGATTAAGATAATAATAAAAACCAACAAAATCAAAATGTAATTGGATTAACAATAAATATTTTGCAAAACAACAAATATACATGAAATGGTACGTGCTTCGAACCTAATGAAACGTGCATCCGTACATAACCGACTGTAACGTCGTTTAAAGGCAACATGGCACAAGAAGCAGCGTATATTTAAAAAAATTGAATTTCTTAATGTCAAGTCAGCTATAAACAATTCTTAATGGTCTGTTGTGCATAGTCGTAGTTAGAACACAGGCATAGCAACGTTTAGTAAGAACTCACGACGAGCAGAGTTGACGAGTCGCTGCTGAGTATGGCGCCATCTGGTAGTTCACCACCTGACTCGGGATGCCGCCTGGGGGCAGCACTGTCGCTCTGCACTGCAAGGTAGTCCAGATTTTCGCACCGTCCTGGAAAACCAATTTTGCTATTTGAAATACATAACTAATATCTTAGCAAATGTGATAAATATTCGTGGAAATCCTAATACTTCCTTGTCCACGTGTCATGAAATGTTGTCGTAAATAACAAGTAACTCATGTGTAAAGAAAGCATAGTTATTTTACAGTCTTCGCAATTCGAATGCTAGTTACCTTTGTGTATGTTGAATATGTGCAACAAAGTCTTGTCATTTTCGCCGATAACCGCATTGATGGCATTCTTAAGTTGAACTTTAAATTTTTCCGTTTCTTCTTCTAAATTGTCTTTCTTGATCTGTACTGGCCAGGTGGCTGTCGTCATCCCTGCAAGTCAAAGTCAATGTCGCACTGTCAGACACACTAGAGTAGCATTCTTAGCGTTAACGAACTGAAATGTTTGCAGTTTACCAACACTGATCATGGCACATAATACAGTGACACTCAGTGACTCGTGGAGCAAGTCTTTAATAACTTTGTCTGTCATATATACCGTTATGTACTAATCCTGTTAATATGACTAATTCGTGTAAATATTTTTTAATTATTTATTTAGATTTATATGTTATCAACTAATAATGACCACAACACCATAGTAATATCATAACATAAGCTGAGTTGTCAATTCGAGCCAGCATTCACGCTCCATATAAGCCATCCTCATGAATATTCTGTATCATCCGTTTCGTAAACAAATATCTTGCTTCTGTTTTCACGCGTTCAGCAAAGAAAGAAATAACACAGAAAACTGGGAATAGACAGTCTGAGGAATAAACGGAGAGTGAACAGAGTCGCAGATGGACTTATTTAAATGTGTGCTTCCCTGAGCGTGCATGTAGACGTGTACACGTGTATTTGGACTTCGTTATCGTTGTATTTACCGGGATCGAACTGGATCTGCGTGATCTTGCTGGGCACGAAGTCCTCGTACTCTCTGGCCGAGCGGCCCCGCGCCTGGATGTCGACGAAGGCAGAGTGCTTCAGCGACCCACGACGGACCAACGTCAACGTCACCGTGCCCACGTCCTCACACACGCTGTACTGCGGCTGCGCGAACTCGATGAGCGACCAATGGAAGAAGAACCTACACCGGAAGTAGTGGTGGTAGAGGGATTGCTGTTGTGTTTATCAGTGTACAGGTCTAAGTAGAAGCAGACTATTGCACACTTTGGTTAAACGTAGTAACCCTACAGTGCTATTGCATCGTGGACATGATGTTTACGCAGTAAGTCCAGGGACCACTTCACTTATGTTGTTAACAGCTCTTAAACCCAGTTTAGTGCTTTTACATAAATTTGTATCCATAACAGTGATCTTGTATACCTGAAAACTGACAACGCTACGACGCACCAGCTGATACTGTCACTGGTGTGTCATGGAAATACTGTCCTCAGTAACATCACAACATAATATTGAAAAACTCATGGCATTTAACAACGGATTTTAAGAGCTCTTTTACTCTATTGTAACCGTCCGCAGGTATCACGTTCTTAATCTACACCGGACGATCGACTGCTTGATTGACCACTGGAGATACACACGGACAGACCAATTGTTTGACCACGAGACTGACTGATGGTAACTAGATTGAGAGGAGATCAGATTGAGGTGTTTAAAATATTGAATGGATATAAAAATATTGACAGAAATAAATATTTCTCGGTCAAGGAAGAGAGAAGGACTAGAGGACATGGAGTTACATTAGCAAAGAAGCAGTGTAGACTAGATATTATAAAATTTAAATTTTCACGAAAAACAGTGAATGAATGGAACAGATTATCAGCTGATTGTGTAGGTGCTAGTAGTGTTAATATATTTAAATATAAAATCGTCTTATACTTGGACAGATATGTTGGACTTGCGATAAGCCAAAGCGCTTCCTAGTCCACCTGCCATCTAGAGTTGAATCTCTAGGAGGCAATCTTGTTAAATCTTGTTAACAACTACACACCTCTGGTTATCGAGCGTGTTGCTGTGTCTGTCCTGCAGTCGGAACGTGAACGAGTCGTTGGTCGCCTGGGTCTTGTCGTTGAGCACGTACACGACCTTCCGGTCCTCGACGTCTCGCTGCGTGAAGCGGCGCCGTATCACCCTCTGTCTCACCGTGTGCTCGAGGTAGCCGTTACGAGGTCGGTCTATGAGGGTGTAGAGGAGGTCGTCCGGCCCCACCTCGGCGTGAGACGCCTTCAGCCAGCGCTCGTTGAGCACGTAGCCGTAGCGGCCGCCGCCCAGACTCTCGAGCGAGTCCGGCACGCGGTTCACGTCGAGACTCGGCGGCTGCTTGGCAGGTGGCTGGAGGGCAGGACGACAGATAGTGCAGGCAGGGTAGGGTAGGGTAGGGTAGGGTAGGGTAGGGCAGGGCAGGGCAGGGCAGGGCAGGGCAGCGCAGCGCAGCGCAGCGCAGCGCAGCGCAGCGCAGCGCAGCGCAGCGCAGCGCAGCGCAGCGCAGCGCAGCGCAGCGCAGCGCAGCGCAGCGCAGCGCAGCGCAGCGCAGCGCAGCGCAGCGCAGCGCAGCGCACAGTGCAATGTATAGTATTGTAATAGTATATATGTTACATTATAGTGTATTGCATTGCATTGCATTGCATTGCATTGCATTGCATTGCATTGCATTGCATTGCAGTGCAGTGCAGTGCAGTGCAGTGCAGTGCAATTGCTAGGTAAAACGACAAGGAAGACATTTTACTCCAATGACGTGTAAAAATAGCAGTTCGTTTTGAAAGGGGAAATATTTATTTATACGAATTCATAAAATAATAATAATAATACATTAATGTGAACATTATAACGAATGTTTATTATGTCTAGAATATAATGATAACTTTAACGTCACCGCTACCTTCAATCTGCGCAAGACAGAGTTTTAAGTTGACCTTATAATTTTATATTATTATAAAACATCCGAAACATGCATCTACCATTGTTGATTTGCCGTCAGTTCAAATATGCTGACGGCCATTAGTTAGTTATGTCCCAGACAACACTCGTCGTAACCAGCCACCCACCTGTATGAGGATGCTGAAGAAGACCGCCTTCTCGTGGCGACTGCCGTTGATGAGGTAGCCGTCGTGGCTGCTGTCGGACACGGTGAACAGGAAGTAGTCCATGGCGAGGTCGTTGATGCGGTCGTTCTTGTAGCTCACGCGGCCGTCGTCGATGTCGCGCTGGCTGAAGCCGTCCGTGATCTCCTTGTCGTCGAGCGTCAGTCGACCGTGACGGGGCAGCTCCGTGAGCACGTACACGAGCCGGCTGGTCGGCGTGTCCGGATCGAGTACGTTCAGATTGGATGACGTCAGCGATACGCGCTCCCCCTGGCGGACGGTCAGCGGCATGTTCGTGGCGAGCGACGGCAGGACCTGGTCGAGCAACTGGATGGCGACGCGGAAGACCCCGGAGCGCGTGCGGTTCTGGGAGTTGGTGACGTCATACTGGAACGAGTCCTCCGTTTCCGGTCCGGCGCCCGCGTGGCTGTAGAGGACGGTCTGCGCCGCCAGGTCCAGCTGGCTGAAGGCGGTCAGCGCGTCGCCGTTCGGCCGCACCACCTGGCCGTGACGCGGCGGTGACGTCAACCGGAAGACGATCTGGTCGGGCCGGTTCGTGTCGTCCGACGCGCGCAGCATGTCGGTGTTGATGACTCGACGTCCGCCGGAAGGCACCGACATGCCGCGGTTGACGACGATCAGACGGCGGTCGACGTTCGTGATGCTGATCTTGAAGAGGGTCGAGTCGGCGCCGACGTTCGTGCCGTCCGTAAGCCGGAAGGAGAACGTGTCGGTCTTCGCGGCGCTGCGCAGGCGCGTGTGCACGTAGCGCACCCTGTTGGCGTCGACGTCGTCCTGCGTGAAGTTGTTGCCGGCCACCAGACGTCTCCACGTGGTCGTCTTGACGTCACGTCTCTGAACGGAAGAAACGCAACCTTATTCTCGGATATACATTATGCATTAGGCAAACTAATTTAAGCAGTTTCGTAACTCAATCGAAAATCCCATGCAATGTAATGCTGTTTCGACTGCCTAAGCGATTTATATACGTATATATATATATATATATATATATATATATATATATATATATATATATATATATATATATATATATATATATATATATATATATATATATATATGTACTGTGCTGCAATGCTTGATATAATTATATATATATATATAATTATATCAAGCATTGCAGCACAGTACATATATATATATATATATATATATATATATATATATATATATATATATATATATATATATATATATATATATATATAATTATAATTATAATTATATCAAGCATTGCAGCACAGTACAACGCCTCTCTCTCGAGTACATCACTGTGACGTCATCCCCTCCTACCTCCAGGCTGCCTTTCTCTGGTGTCCTCAGCACGACGAAGTAGAGTTTGTCGTCGGCGTCGTCTCCGTCCGTCGCCTTGAGCACGCGGGTCGAGAGGGTGGCGCTGTCGCCGTGGTCCGTCTGCAGCACGCGGTTCTTCACGAGGCGCGGGACCTCGTCGTTGTGGGCCAGCACGCGGACCACGGCCGTCTTACGGACCACGTGCAGACCGTCACTCACCTGGCCAGGGCAGGAACATAGAACATAGAACATATCGGGCTAAGGTCATGGAGAGGGTTTTAGAGATCGTGTTCGTAGTTGAACATTTGTCGCTAGATTTGGTGGCGTAGTGACTATGTTGTATGTGGAGTGGAGTGGAGTGGAGTGGTGTGGTGTGGTGTGGTGTGGTGTGGTGTGGTGTGGTGTGGTGTGGTGTGGTGTGGTGTGGTGTGGTGTGGTGTGGTGTGGTGTGGTGTGGTGTGGTGTGGTGTGGTGTGGTGTGGTGTGGTGTGGTGTGGTGTGGTGTGGTGTGGTGTGGTGTGGTGTGGTGTGGTGTGGTGTGGTGTGGTGTGGTGTGGACAAGACAATGTTGAACCTCCCCCGTCCAGGGTTCTAGAGGAGCAACAAGACCCAGCTACCTGCAGTGCGAATGAGTCCTCGTGCTGCTCGGAGCCGTCGTGTCGGTAGACGATGTACGAGTTGTGTCTGAGGTCGTCGACCGTCAGCCGGGTCAGCGGCTCCTCCACGGGGCCGCGACTCGCCGGCACGTGCTTCAGCACGGCGAGCTGGCCGTGGCTCGGCGCCATCGCCACGGACAGCACCAGGGCGTCTTTCGGCACGTCGCCGTCGCTGATGCTGATCATGCGGGGCCCAAGCACCTTCTCGCTTCCCTCCTCCACCGTCAGGTGGGCCAGCTCGAAGCGCGGCAGCTCGTCGTTCTGCGGCACGATGATCACGTCGACCGCCTTCGCCAGCACGGACCGCTGCCTCGGGTCGGTCACGTACACGTCGAAGTGATCCTGCTGCGGCTCCACGCCGGTGGAATTGCGCTGGACATAGTTGACCCTCCCGCCGAAGAGGTCCGTCAGCTTGAACGAATCCACCGGAGTCCCGGCGTTGCTGCGCTCAGACCCACGGTCCGGGGTCGTGTTCTCGATGAAGCCCCACCGCGGCTGCTTCGATATGACGAACACCAGCTCGTCGTCGGACGTGTCGACGTCATGCGCAGTGAGCACTTCCGTCGTGATGGCCGCCTTGTCCGCCTCCTTCACGAAGAGCGGTCCGCCCGGCAGGACGCGAGGGGCCGAGTTGTCGACCGGACGCACGGTGATGTTGAGGCCGAGCACGGAGCCCTCGCTCACCGGCGCGGCGATGTCGTCCGTGACTGCGAACGTGACCATGTCGCGCTTGGCCTTGGTGCCGATTTCGCCGTCCTTGTGGCGGTACGTGACGACCTTGGCCCAGAGGTCGCGCTGCCGGAAATGAGTCGTCTGTTCGCCGCGCACCTAGTCAGAGAGTATTAGGGTGAATGTCACGATATATGAAATACGCAAGTTGTACTATACAGCATATTCAATACCATCGAGAACACTTCTTTTTAGGTAGATTATTGCAGCAAATTAGAAACTTACGGGTATGTCAGAAAACGACATTACGATGTCAGTGTCGTGTGCATGAAAGCCAGTCGTTGCGGTGTGCGACGTCCTAGGGCAAGGCACACCTACTACATGACTACTTCACACACCGTACATCAAACACATTACACCAACACGTTAACAGTCGTTTTTTGATACAACCAACATGTAAGAATAATAATAACAGTAATAACAATAAGATAGGGGAGACCGGGGCTAGTTGTAACACGGGTTAGTTGTAACAGAGGGTTTGCAGACAAAACTGCTAATGCAAATTATTCTGCAAGACGACAGCATGTTCATCAATATATTTGAGTATGCCATGTGTAATATCACATGAATCCGTCGACACGCCATAAAATTACGCCATTTTAAAAGAAAATAGGTACCTGGATATAACTCGTTATGCCACAAATATGTAAAAAGCCAGGTATTTAATTAGGCACAAATTATCTTTGGGAGATATGTGGGGAACCGTTGGCATGATAACAGTTTCGATCGGTCAAAAAACCTACGCGCAATCCTGAAATGTGCTGTGTTTGTTACAACTAGCCCCGGTCTCCCCTAAGTGGTACTGTACAACAGTTGCGTGTTCCAACCTCGATGTCGCCGAATTGCGGCGACTGGACGATGCTGAAGACGAGAGCCCCGTCGTTGGTGTCGTTGTCGGTGGCGGCGATGTTGGCCGACGTCAGCACGACGGAGCCCGCCTCGTCCACCTCGGCCCGGCCCCGTCGCTGTCTCAGCGCCACCGGCCGCTCGTCGTCCACCAACGCCACGCGCACGGCCACCGACGTCGTCGCCGACCGCTCGCCGTCAGACACGCTCAGGCCGAACGAGTCCTCTCGCTTCTCCGCGCCGTCGTGGACGTACCTGCGGCAATAGGACGGTGCAGTAGTTGGCACAACTTATCCACGAGTCAGTAAAATTCACCAATCAAGCCTAATTCAGATTAAGTTACTAATATTATCAATCAATCTTAGTTATATTTTAATGTGTATATCCATTCCAAGATTTTTGCAGATTAAAAAATGTAATTAAACATTATTTTATTTTAAATCAGTATATATATATATATATATATATTTATTATATTAATTTATTTTAAATATTTATTTTAAATCAATAGTTATTTATTTTGGTTTTATCTTATAACTGACTAAACTCTGTCACAACCGCCTTAACCAATGTGAATGTATGGAATATTAGTCCGCGACTGAATGGTTTATTTTTGGTACTGACTACAAGAAGATTTTCGCTCCGTTGTGAAATGTAATCAACTATCTTGTATCCGCCTGGCATAGTATCTTTGGTGTTAAAACCTGGCTCTCAACATTGGGGACTGTGTATCCCTCGTGAATCGCAGAATCACGTTGACGTCGATACGGTCTCGGTTTGGGACGTAAAAGAACCACTGAGGGTGGACAAGCACCCTGGCAGTGACCACCCTCAGTGCCAGCACAGAGAGGTCAGCTTGGCGTAAATATTATGAAAACTATTGACTAGTTTAGTGAGACCTCATAAGATCATTGTACACACAATATACACAGAATAGACAGTAAACAGAATCCCGCCGAGTGCTAGAAATAGCCAGAAGTAGAACGAGAACAGCGACTCAACCCAGTTAAATATCTGCCAATCTCCCGGATATTTCTTAATCTCCCGAAGTCCAATCCAACAGAAACAAGTGATTTTGTTTAAGATTTTTAACAGATCCACGACAAATTCCAAAACACCCGTAAAATTGTGTCTGAGTTTCATTTCAGTAGCACCGTACTGCCGAACCGGACGAAATGTGTCGAACTCTAGGATTTTAAGCTGAACACTTTGCAGGTATATAATTATAACTAGGGGTTCATTCACAAATGTCGACATTTACCTATTTGTGCAGACTGTACTAGTTTTTACACCACGCTTCCTGTGAATTAGTACTCTGAAATGTCAAAAATGTTCCAGACTGAAACTCGTATATAAATAGCTATGTGATATGATGTAAAATACATCATTGTAATACTTTTGTTTTGTAATCCTTTTATCACTGTTTATGTAGCTCATACGCGGAAGACCATTTATTTTATTTTTACAAGGCTTACATACTCCATTCCATGATAGTACGAAAAAGTACCATAGACAGCAATGAACAGTCCCATCAACATGTCGAACTATCAGTGCATTGCAGTATTCGACGTGACAATGCAATGTTACGATCGACAATAAATGTATCTATCGCTAGTTCTTGTTACTGAATGCAGCATATGACATGTTCCAAAATTCCGAACTTCCAATACAAAATGCTACATTATAACATTCCTATTCTCCACCAGAAGCACCCAACGGCTCTGTCACCTTTCAACTGTTCTGTCTGTGATAGTTTTTGTCTATTTTTCTTCTTCGATATTGCAAAATATGTCTACAATTTGTGTTTATTCTTCGATATCGCAAAATAGATCAACGTATCACCATCTACCATGCACAACTCGTGCACTTTGTCAGAAAGTCGATCAGTTCTTCGTAGGATCCTACAGAAAGAAACCATCTGGCGAAGGACGTAATTTCACGAGTGTTGTTTCTCGTTCAGTGACAAGCAGGCTGTTGGTGATGTAAGTTTGCGTCAGTGAAGAGTTCCCCAGCCCTGATGTATCAATCAGACTTTCCCTGGCACGCAACTTCAGACACGACGCTCTCGAATGTTCCGTTGTGGGATTTTGTCGGCTGCGTGTGGGATTTTCCACATTTCTATCTCCGCATACAATTTTGTAATTGTACCAGTTCCCACGAACGAAGAGAAGACGTATAGTTTGCATTGCAATTGGCGATTAATTGTGGTATATATGGGGATATTTAAAATGTTGCTATCGCGATAATATATGTTGCAATGGGACACGTACGGAAACACATTGGTACCACGTGTGAACATTTGTTTTGACAGTCTCGACCTAATTATGTAGCGGCCGCCACTTAATGATATGGTGGCCGCCTGATAATTAAGTCGCGGCTGTCAGAAAATGTATTCACAGGTATAACCAATTGCAATAATTTACAATGCTAATATAATAGCTATGTCATGATAGCGTCATAGCCATTGAAAACCAGTCAAGAAAAAACATGTAAGGTCTACATCGGAATGTTAAGGTGGCGTCATTGTGTGGCTGTCTGGATTGTTGATTCTGAAAATGGTACGTGCCTGTATGTTGCATGCGACGTTGTTATGGACGATTGCCGATGCTAGTTCGGTAAATAAGTAAAATAAAATTCAGTTGAAAAAATCTGCTTACGAACATTTCTTGTATGGGGCATACGTTTCCTTATTGGTATGTTACTATTGTCACAATCGATAGTTTACGGTAAATATCGACGGTTGAGACCCCCAGTCGCTGCAATCGCCCAGACCCTGGTCGCCTGGACGCGTCATTTAGCTTTCACAACGCGCGGAAGTGGCATCATCTTCTGGGTCCATTTGTAACTGGGGTCACTGGATTCGTTGGAGTATCTCATGAGCATTAGAAATGATTGACATTTGCTATTGATAGCACACTGTCGTCATATCGACTATCGCGATACATCGATAGTTCGATGAGTCGTCCCCTCCCCTTGTGTTTGCAGTATCGTACACATCTAAGCTATGTGGCAGGATTGTGGCTTGTGAAAACGTAATCTTATCTCTAAATACAGGAAATACCCACGGCGCATGATGTACACCGTTTTTTAGTCGTATCAAGTATAATGTCGTTGCCTGTCTTTTACTTGGGTTCCAGGGCTGGTTTTATTTGAATATTAGTTGATTTAACAAGATCTAGCAAGATTGCCACCTAGATAATCAACTCTAGATGATTGTTCAACAGTAATTTTGGACGCCATTTTTATTCCAGATCTTGTAAGATTTTACGGGAGGTTATGCAACACGCTCGGTAGAGAAAACAGATTCATTCGTTCGCACTATACTGCCACGAAGTGTGCTCGAAAACACGGGTTATACCATCAAGTAATTGTACAGATCTTACCACGCGTCTACCATAGACAGTGAAGTGGCGACGTTGCCAAATGCACCGAGGTCGCGGTATGATAATGTATTCTGACATAGAACACCTCGAGGCGAGGTAGATGCCAATGCACTGACGACACACACTGGCACACACACGTTCACAGCGTATAGTCCTTCCCCGTCGGTGTTACCTGGACGCGGACGATACGAAAACCTCGGCATCGATAAGCAATTGAAAAAATATGCACGCTTTTTAGAAGTATGTCTACACGTGCGTACTTAGTCACGTCAGAAGGTCACGGCAACCGTCTACAGACATTTTGCGCATATCAAATTCGCAATTTTTCAACGCTCGTTCATCACCATAGAAATACTTCCAACAATTCGTCAGATAGATGTCCAAGACCGGTTCTAAGGTAACAGATGACAAACGTTTACCATGTATAATTGTGAACAATCGTTGCATTGCGTGAGAACAACCATCATATGCTTGGTTGTCACAGATATAGGAATATCTAGTCAGGTGTTGAGTCCAATAATGTATCTGCCCCTGATGGGTTAAAACCAGGCAGGCACGGGACACCTGGCCCGTTTTGGTCATTAAGATAATTGTTACACGCGGAACGATTTGAAGTTGCTCAAGCGAGGAGCACATAACAAGAAGGTCGTTCTGTCGACTGGATGCCGTCGGGCGCAATAAATCACCCGTCAGTGACAGCGGAGGAAACAGGTGTCACC
>OZ024863.1:49961819-49994319 GCA_964017155.1 Oasisia sp. SBJ-2009 | reverse complement strand
TACTACAACATCAATAAAACATATCGACTTTTGTATTAGTTTTTATAAATATTTCCTGTTATCGATCTCATTACAACTGTGACCTTACGAAACATAAGGTATATTTCTCTTCAAATTGTTGGTTTTCTTTACAACCAGTCAACCAAGAAAACGTTTGAAAGTGTTTCATAGACACGTACGAAACCACCGGCAACATACTTGCAAGCCAGCGGTGAGGAAATCTCGACAGTCGAAGTCAAACGAATCTAACATGTTTTCTCCCTTTCCGTCAATGATCTTGCCGAGTTGCGGCAGATGCGACGTCTGGCGATCATAGTGCACATTGCAAGCTGCGCCTGCGTCGTAGTTGTACCGGAAGCGCAGAACATTGGCGTCGATTCGATTGGACAGGCCGTAGAACTTGCCGACCTCAAGTGGGTCCAGTCGGTTGTCGCCGATAACGACGTCGTACGGCGAGAACTCGATGCGTACCTGGGGGAAGAATGAGAATATTGTGAGAGACTGCGATATTATAGTTGCACCGCCTGCACTCACTGACGGAAATATGATGGACTTGCTTGGTGTAAATATGTCGAAGACGGAAAACACGGTGTTTTATTATCACGCGGCCGCTTATTATATATATATATATATATATATATATATATATATATATATATATATATATATATATTATTACGTTTTACATCTATACTGCCGAGGATCTATATGATTACTCGAATGCCCATACCAAACCAATATGAATCTTCTCAAATCATAACGTCGTTTGTTAATTGACAATTGTTTACTTCAACGACATTGTGATTGCGTTCAACAGCGGAGCGGTGTCAACACGAGCTGCAGTTTAAGTTAGTATTCAAACGATAATAATCGAAGATTATCGATGAACTCGCTCGATACGGGTAGAACTCAGTCAATACGGCTTGCCCTCTAGCAATAGGCCCTTCATGCCGCGACATGGGCTGGTAGCGTGGTAACGTCATGACTCACACTTTCGCGATCAATGGCGCACACAATCAATTAATACATTTTCTTTGAATCGCATCGGGTTGTCGATGTTTGTGTTGACGACAATCGAGGACGCGTGTCACATTACCTTCACGATGACAGTTCTACTGATTGTCTCCGTCTTCGTAAAGTGATGAACCATCAGCTTGACGTCATCCTCCCGCAAAAGTGGCGACCCACTGTGTGTGTACCACACACTATTCGGCGGGAAGTCGCAGTCAAATGACTGCAACAGAGCAGCAAAATTAAACTGACTCATACATAACTGCCGCTGATATATATATATATATATATATATATATATATATATATATATATATATATATATATATATATATATCGGAACCGAGCACATTGTCGTCTTTGCGTACGCGAATGAGTTGCGTAAACTACCAAATTAACTGATTGTGAAATGGATGCCATTTGCTGTTATGAACCGGAACACTTTTCAAAAGCAGTGTCTGCTTTATGTCTGCAAAAAACGAGCGCGCGGTTACATAGTCATCACTGTGGGGTAATCACACACGATTAAATGTCGACCCGGCTATTGCGCCAGTCATGTCTGTTCACGTTTCTTTGCCTACCAATTTCCACCGCTGTTATTAATATAAACACACGTAATTCCCGGCGTAGACAGAAAGACTGGTTGAAAGAGGCGTGCGCAATCTCCAGTTGGTGTTCGTTACATAATGTCAACGTCACGGTCTTTTCGTCTCGGATGTGTTTTTAATTAACTTACGGCAGGTTCAAGATGGCCGACCCTCTGGCTAACGGGGTCATTGTAGACGACCTCGACCTTGCACGGGAAGTCTGAGGGGGGCGGCAGCGCGATGTGTTCCCGAGTCAGGTATTCCGTGCGTCCCCGTTTCACCAGCAGGGCGCGCTGCTCTCGCAGCTTCTGGCCGATGCACGCGACCCATAGGAGCATGAAGGTCAAGGTCGTGTAGTGCATGATGGGAAATGTAGCAATGATTCGTCGCCAGGGTTGTTTTGGGGAGGCGCGCCGGATCTGACAGTCTGCAATAAAAATAGAATAATTATTGTTGAAGTAAGACTTTGAAATAACATTTAAAGGTTAGTTAGAGGTTCGATGAACTTTTTCCGAGATTTGCGTGTTGCAGTACCTATCGTAATATACGACCACAGATTGACTGTAAAAACACATAACTGTTATGTTTTTGTACAAAATACAAATTGTGCAATGCCATTATTTGCACAACCTACAAAATATATCTCAATGCATTTCATTATACTACCGTTTGCTTTCTAAACGGTTTTTTAAATATATGTTTTTATCGACAAAAGAATGCATAATTATTACAAAAAAAGTTTACTTATTCCAGAACTGGCAGCTGTAAAAACACCTAAGCTATTTATATTTATTGACTTCTCAGTCCAACACCATACCTTATGTAATATAGACAGACAGACGTCATGTATATAGATATAATAAATTGATAACTGAATAGACGAGACAGCACTCAGCAGACGTAATTATATCTCTCTGTGTTACTTAACCTTAAGACCACCCGAGTCATGTGCTTCTTCAATAGCGCAGTTGAGTAGATTATATGTTGTCGTATCTCATACCAGAGAGGTATCATTTAAATGTCAGTGTAGAGCGTAGTGTCAACTCGACATGTCAGTGGGATGATTGCGCAGAGCGTACGCGAAAAAAAGGCACGAGAACATGTCTGACGGTTAAAAACGCGTTGCAACAAAATAATTAGCTGACATTTGCGGCAGACTGCGAGCTGTTGCCAACGAGGCACATGCTACAACTGATGGATCCTGTTCGTCGCGATTTGCTTACATCGCAATCAAAATTTCGCGCGAGACCTCTTTCAAAATTTGCTTTTGCCAACAATATTGATAACGGTTAAATGTGTGAACTGCATTACTAATGCGACATGATATCTCCCAGAGCAAACACTATTGCATACATCTGACACTTTTACAATTTTCCCCGTTTTTGTCATAAAGATAATCTTCAGAAACTAGAATTTCAATTTTTTACGACAAAAAGCATGTGTTCAGGCAGCCAATTTGTTTACTGCTTGACGGAGTTTGCCAAGCATCATGGATACATCAGTTGATGGTTCCAGTAAGTCAAGGTTTGTTTACGTCACAATGACTATTAGGAGCAAGGCCTCCGTAAAGGTTTGCTTTTGCCGACGATGTTGATAATGGTTAAACACGTGAATAATGCACACAAGTGTCGTCTTTCGCCATATCGTTTTATGCAATTTTGCCATTTTCCTTCATGATCCGGTCCCCAACGATTAGAAAGAGGCATGTACGTTTTCAAATTGTTTGCATATTGCAGTGAGTTTCACTTTGAATACGCCTACTGGGCTACGGGCAACTAGGGGGTGACCAGTTGTGTATGATCTAGGTACGTACGGGTCAAACTCGACCGGATACAAGAATCACTTGCGTGTCTTACTACATTACTACCACGACCTGAGTGTCTCCTAGATCAAGCGATACTATATACATTTAATACTTTCACAAGTTTTCCTTTCGTTATTGTCAATAAGACAATTGTCTGAAACAAGAATTTCAACAAAATATAGGCAACCGACGAAAAGCATGTATTTATGCATCCATTTATGATCGTCTGACGGATATTCTACTAAGAAACTGGTCACGTGACTGATATGTAAATTAGCGGCGAGGTTTGTACATTTTCGATGCGCTGCCTCCATGGGAAGTCACGAACCGACGGGGTCGGACTGTCTCGACTCGTCGGTGAATGACGACTAACATCAGGGCATGAGGGCATGGCCGAGGCATCGGCAGCGGTCGAACTACAGCTGGTTCAGATAGTACGACGTTGTCGCTATTATCGCTGATAACGCTGTCTTAGCCGGAAACTTCAGTGACCACAAACAGGAAAGGACGCTGGCGATAGAAACGTCCTGTTTATGCGCTGTATAAATGGCATCGAATAATTCAGCTGTAGATATGCATGCGTTTGTTTGACTTGTTTTTTGTCCTATTAAACCTGTTGTCACACACATTTTCGATTACAAAATGTTATTGTCTTCGCGTGTCACACGTTTTCAATGGTAAATCTGTTCGTTCGAACCAAACGTCGACTTTTTTGTGATCTGTCTATCCTGCAATCGACGGCAACCGGTCTATATTCATACGGTAATTCATACTGCAACAACGTAAAACACTTGTCCAAGGTTAGAAATCACAGAACAAGGCTGAAGCAAAACTCGCTTGATTGAAAACTCAACACCCTAACTACGATACACATACAGTTACGCGTTCATAGTCCATGCAGTAGTTTTCAACGCGAAACATATATTTTGATTTGATTTATTCAATGTGAAAATGGGTCCTATAACTACTTTAGAGACTACTATAAGGCGAATCACGGTATCACGACGACGCATACATGTTAGCACTTATCTCCATTTACGTATTGTGTAGATGGAATTTAGCACAATCACGGCACTGGCATAAGACGTTGACATCTACTTAGACCAGGATTTCTTTTCCATTAGAAATAATTGTGTCTACACAATTGCTGTCAGAATAAACGACATTTAGTTGTTCTACACACTCGGATTGACGTCACACAAGTCAGAGAACTATGAACACTATCCTGTCATATACACAAACATTTCGTTCAAGTCCTACGTCTTACTTATGTTTCTAAGTTTTTCACGACGATGCGTCAGTAGGCTTACTTTACGTGTCTTCGGTTTATGTTCCCATATGGCACATAATTCCTCGCCCGATACGGTGTTTTTGTTGGAGATATTTGTAGGAACACGACCCAAATACCACTATCATCGTTTCAATATTTATTAACTTCATTATATTTCTATTTCATTTTTATTTTATAATCTTTATCGTTGTTAATGAATGGTTTCAGTTAATGCCAAAAAAATACTATGCAAATATTTGTCCTGGAAATTAGCTAATTGTGTTCAACTGAATTTGTTATGTAGGGTTGTTTCCATATCTTAGACGCAAATCGTACTTCGGAACATCGGCAGGTAGCTTGTTAACGTGGTAAATTTGAATAATATCGTGCCATGAATGTTTCGACTGTTTATTAAGACGCCAAGGCAACACTGCCTCTAAATAACTTAAGTTCTAGACATTATTTTAATTTTATTTTATTTACTACTTAAGTTATCTTCTCATTATTTTATTTACGGTTTTTGGATTTTTATGCGACTTAAATAAATTAATATTTCTGAAGATATGTATCCGTGTTTTCTGTTTCGTTCCATGGTCCACAAGGGTAACTGGATTTTCTTGCAATTAGGTGAGCGTTTTTCGAGCCAGCGATAGTTTGCTTTGTAAAGGTTTATGAGTGTCTGTGAGATTAATCATCTATCTCCCAGGCACAGTGTGACATTCATTAAAAATGACACAAATAATAGATCAAAGAACTTGCCGCCCAATTATAATGATAATTGAGTAGAAACTGTTTGGCAACATATCTAATTGAAACTTCCTACGTGACCTATAATTACTTGGCAATGCAATCCATACCTGTAAACGTGTACACAAAACATCGTTTTACCAACATATTTCATAATTTACACTTGACGCAGCTCTGTGCGTGCGTGCGTGTGCGCACATGTGTGTGCGTTTGTGTATGTTTGTGTGTTTATGTGTGTGTGTGTGTGTGTGTGTGTGTGTGTGTGTGTGTGTGTGTGTGTGTGTGTGTGTGTGTGTGTGTGTGTGTGTGTGTGTGTGTGTGTGTGTGTGTGTGTGTGGATATGTATGCAATATGCTCACATAAACACCCACACGCAGGCACACACACACACACACGCACGCACGCACACACACACACAATCATTCATTCATTCATTCATTCATTCATTCATTCATTCATTCATTCATTCATTCATTCACTCACTCACTCACTCACTCACTCACTCACTCACTCACTCACTCACTCACTCATTCACTCATTCACTCATTCACTCATTCACTCATTCACTCATTCACTCATTCACTCATTCACTCATTCACTCATTCACTCATTCATTCATTCATTCATTCATTCATTCATTCATTCATTCATTCATTCACTCACACAATCACTCACTGATACACTCACTCCTCACTCACTCACTCACTCACTCACCCACCCACCCACTCACTCACTCACTCACTCACTCACCCACTCACACACTCACGCACCCACTCACTCACTCACTCACCCACTTACTCACTCACTCACTCACTCACTCTGTATTGTATCAATTGTAAATTATGTAAAACTGTATTTCTTACAAAGTTATGAAGTAATATGCACTAGACAAAACTGCTATGTTTGTATGCAAAATTAAGAATCTAAAACCACCTAAAAACTTCATTCAGTATTTATATTTAAAAACAGAGCCTTTCTACTTGAAATACAATAATCTTGTCAGCTGCGCACAAGCATCTTCATATTATGTATGTTTGGTGATATTTTTTTAGGTTTGTTTCTGGAAGAATTTGTTCTAGATGACGAAATTATTATGTACGTTAAATTTTCGGATAGGTGGCTCCTCGATAGCGACTAGCCTGGTCTTAGAGGAGTCTCCTGACCCCAGGTTGTAATTGTTAATTATACGCATTATTACCATGTTTGCTATAATTTTTTTATGTTTGTATTGTTCTGATTATTTATGTATGACATAGATAACGTGTATGTGTGTATTGTTTTTAAATAATGGTCAAATAAAAACAAATTCTTCTTCTTCTTCTTCTTCACTCACTCACTCACTCACTCACTCACTCACTCACTCACTCACTCACTCACTCACTCACTCACTCACTCACTCACTCACTCACTCACCCACTCACCCACCCACTCACTCACTCACGCACCCACTCACTCACTCACTCACCCACTTACTCACTCACAACCACACACGCACGCAGGTACACACATACACGACCACAGTGATTGCTACTTCATGTAAACCCCTTCCTCTGTACACAGCAGGACGGAGCCGTGACCGCGGACGGTGAAGGGACGACTATGTGCCTTACGTCGCCTCTACACGGGACACCGCGAGTAAATGTCAACAGATACACTGCTACCTCCTCTGACGAATGAAAGCGTCGTTTAGATTCCTCTCGGGCTGTGGTCACACCTCGCTGTCAGTTTGTTGTCAGACAGCAACGTGATATGCTTTGAACAACGCCGCGGTGCAACGCAACGAACACAGACTCACTAACGGAGTCGTACTCGACGAACGCCATGGCCGAATACGAATCCCTCGACGTAGTCTTTAAGAAAATATACTATGTTTACTTTGAAAATAAAACAGGTAAAGCTGGCGTTTTGAAACAGGTAGACTCAAAATATGTAAACCGTGGTTAAATTGTCATGGTAAAATTCGATCAACATTGGTATTCCGTGGCTTCTATTATTCAGTAGATTATATACGCTTGTGCACAAATACTGGTCGTTAAGTCTGGCCCGCGGAATAATAAACATGGCCACATGGTCGTGATATGTTTCCCCACACGCCGTTTTATCTTAAAATTGCATATCATGTGGGAAAACAGCTGATATGGTGTTAACGAATCTGGAAATTTGTATTTAAAAGATGAAACATCTCGGAATGAATATGAGAGAACCGAAGCCTATTTTGTAAAGGTATATAACTTATATATATATATCATAGTTGCTACGAATGAGCTGATACAAATAAAACCATCCTTCAGAGGGAATCGCCGTTCTAAAAACTGTCTAAGCGCTTTCAAGCCACAGGGTTTAATACGTTTAAATGAACTGTGGATCGAAATAACATTATTGCTTATGCAACTGAAAATGTCAGCCAGGTGCTACTGCTAACTCAGTTATTTGCCACACCGAGGCCTGTTAGCGTCATAACTTGCACGCTGGTAGGCGAGTAGTTACTATTCCCAGCTGTTCTCCTCATCAGAAACATTCCACCGAGAGCAGACGTTAGAATAAATAAACCCAACAATCCAGTAATAATCTCGATGTGCAGTAAACGGTATACAATGAGTTCCATGTGTCGTCTGTTAGCGCTACGGGGTTTCCGTTGCGACAGCAGGGCGGCGGTGCCACCGGTGAGGAGGCAAATCAACGTTATTCAATATGGTTGACGGAGAGCACCCGGTAAAACGAAGCTATGCGCAAATAAGCAGACGTCTGAAACAGCCGCAGAATCGTTTCCGTGAAATCTATGCCGGTGTTTGATAGTGGCAGTGTTTGTTTACAGATAATACGTCTGTGCAGCGTTGAACTACATATCAAGCACATTGTTTACAGCATGCGAATTACTGTTTTTATACCGTTACTCACGTCACAACATAGTCAGGGTCCTCGTGTACCTAAAACTGGATCCCGTGAGAATCACTTGCCAAAAGCGATTTTTTGGTTTGAATGTTATCATTAGGGTATCAGTAAAAGGAAAAAGTTTGGTGGCAATTTTACTTTTGGGGCATAACGTGGCGACGGCCATTTTCCAAAATGGCTGCCAAATTCAATATCCCCCTATCTTAATAAATACAGCATGCAGAGCAATAATTGTGGTATGGGAGAGTATATTTTAGGGGTCCCCGATTTCAAATATGCAATTATTTGTCTCCTCCGGCATTTATTTCCGCCATTTTTAAAGATGGCGGTCGTCAATACAAATGTCCCCATGTCTCAAACACTGCGTCACATAGAGCAATTATATTGACGTTGTTGGATAGCTTGGTGGATAGCGATACCAAATATATTATTTGTCACCTTCAATAACATAACAATTCGTGCCATTTTTAAAGATGGCGTCTGGCAAAGCCCATAATGTGCGTATTTAAGAAATACGGTATTTAGATCCATATATCACCACATCTTAAGTGCTTCGTGTCGTCGAAGGGTGAAGCTGATGTACAGTGAAGACCTGTTTGACCCACTGTTGACATTAGTTATAAGTTTGAGACGAATTCAACGCCGTATATGATATGTTACCTATTATCGCTCGGTATGCATGAGATCATAAACTATTATGGCAAGACCATTAATCGATGTGTCATCGGTATTTAGCCAAATGCTAATATAAGTTTGAATTTCATGTATGTTTGGAAAGTGTCATCACCAGAACACATTATAGATGGAAAGATGCATGTGAAAAACGTGTTTATATGTTAAAGCCTGCGTCACTCATGCCAGGACTACCATAGATCTATATAGATTATCAGTTACTGAGGAGTCAAATTATGTTTTAAAACAGGTGTTAATTGCCTACGAGATATATCCCCACTGTCATGACTATTCCAAGTGAGAAGTATTAATGAGGTGTTTGCCCCAAAGTTGTCTCATTGATTAAAGGCATTTCTATTATATACCAAAACACAAGTATATTACCCTAGCTATTATTATTTCAAACTTGTTTGTTTCTTGTCTTGACATATTTAGATGATTGAAAATAAACATAGCCATGGACAAAATACATAATAACTTAAGATACTTCATCTTCGGATTTTCAAGTCTGCTCCTGCCTCTCTTTAACTTGATGTATTATTTGCATATTGGGCAAGACAGTCGAGCCACTTTATGGTGGGGAGACTAGCAGAGCTCAAAAATGACACTGTTAACAAAATAGTATAGATTATGATTATCGGACCTGATTGCATTCAAGTATCACAATACGCATGCATGTTATAAACGAGAAACTGGTATACGCAATCTCCGGCCTATTTAGGAGGAACACAGAAATATTTAAGGGTACAAAAAAGACGCCTGTCAACGTCTTATAATCTCCGCACACGACTTAACAACATTAATTTGTTTCATCTTTGCTGCAGTACTTTTTACGCTAATATATGATGAAAAGCACATGTCATGGGCACATTGACTCGATAACTACGACAGAACTGAATTGTGTCATTATAGTTCTCCAATATACGTGTCTTAAAATATCGGTTGTATAACGCAGGATCATAATTATCTGCTAAACTGGACACGAAATTCTAAATTTCAGTAACTGTCAAGCCATATTTGATCAATGGATGTAAATAAGACAAAGCTTCCACGAACACACACATACACACACATACACACACACATAAACACACACACATAAACACACACACACACACACACACACACACACACACACACACACACACACACACACACACACACACACATATATATATATATATACACACAAACACACACATACACACACACAAACACACACACACATGTATATATATATATATATATATATATATATATATATATATATATATATATATATATATATATATATATATATATACACACACACACACACACACACACACACACACACACACACACACACACACACACGTCAGCAAATACACTTTCAGACGTACTTAAGTCTGCGCATCTAGCAAATACGTCATCTCATTGCATCCAGAAAGTTCACACCACTTTCGTGCTTACAAGTATGAACTAATCCCTCACTTTTTCTTTTTAACCGAACCCTATTACTCCCACGTATGGTACAATCAATGTAGTACGGATAAACATGGATTCTGGTCTATAAGAGCTTGTGCTGCATGTGTAAGGATTATGGATTGCTTCTGGTACTTCGTTTATCTCAACAGTTACCTCGTGTTCCTCCAAAATTAATATGAGATTCTGTATATCCGTGTATCGTTTATAACATGCAAACGCATTGTGATACTTGAATGAACAGTCAAGTCCGAGAATCCCTAATACTGTGTTAACAATGTCATCTTTGAGCTCAGCTACGTCACTGACACGTTTTCTCCTAGTCTACCCACCATAAAGTGGCTCGACTGTCTTGCCCAATATGCAAATAATACATCAAGTTAAAGAGAGGCAGGAGCAGACTTGAAAATCCGAAGATGAAGTATCTTAAGTTATTATGTATTTTTGTCCATGGCTATGTTTATTTTCAATCATCTGAAATATGGCAAGACAAGAAACAAACAAGTTTGAAATAATAATAGCTAGGGTAATATACTTGTGTTTTGGTATATAATAGAAATGTCTTCAATCAATGAGACAACTTTGGGGCAAACATCTCATTAATACTTTTCACTTGGGATAATCTTGACAGTGGGGATATATCTCGTAGGCAATTACCACCTGTTTTAAAACATCATTTGACTCCTCAGTAACTGATAATTTATATAGATCTATGGTAGTCCTGGCCTGAGTGACGCAGGCTTTAACATATAAACACTTTTTTCACATGCATCTTTCCATCTATAATGTGTTCTGGTGATGACACTTTCCAACCATACATGAAATTCAAACTTATATTGGCATTTGGCTAAATACCGATGACACATCGATTAATGGTCTTGCCATAATAGTTTATGATCTCATGCATACCGAGCGATAATAGGTAACATATCATATACGGCGTTGAATTCGTCTTAAACTTATAACTAATGTCAACAGTGGGTCAAACAGGTCTTCACTGTACATCAGCTACACCCTTCGACGACACGAAGCACTTAAGATGTGGTGATATATGGATCTAAATACCGTATTTCTTAAATACGGACATAATGGGCTTTGCCAGACGCCATCTTTAAAAATGGCGCGAATTGTTATGTTATTGAAGGTGACAAATAATATATTTGATATCGCTATCCACCAAGCTATCCAACAACATCAATAGAATTGCTCTAGGTGACGCAGTGTTTGAGACATGGGGACATTTGTATTGACGACCGCCATCTTTAAAAATGGCGGAAATAAATGCCGGAGTAGCCAAATAATTGTATATTTGAAATCGGGGTCCCCTAAAATATACTCTCGCTTATTGCTCTGCATGCCGTATTTATTAAGATAGGGGGATATTGAATTTGGCAGCCATTTTGGAAAATGGCCGTCGCCACGTTATGCCCCAAAAGTAAAATTGCCACCAAACGTTTTCCTTTTACTGATACCCTAATGATAACATTCAAACAAACAAAATCGCGTTTGGCAAGCGATTCTCACGGGATGACACCAGGACCCTGACTAACAGTCTTGATGTTTCTATTCAACGTCTGTTGCACTCTGAATGTCTGCGAGGCGTTTCTTTTATAAGAAGAACTGGCACGAGACAATTTGGCCGCACATCGGCTTTTAAGGCACAAATCGGTCTTGTGTAAAACCGGTCGCACGACATACGTACCAATGAGTTTGGTCACCGGCGTAACCAGTTGTGCAGTTGGGATTCATTTCGCAACTCGTGTTTGATGGAGAAACACCAATACTCCAAGAAACTGTGCAGCTTGTTGTTATTTGAGTGAGGATTTAGGAAGGTTGGATGAAGATGGAAAGTAGATCTGATGAGGGGAGCTTCTTGACAAAGGAGAATATGGGGCAACTGTAATCGGACCGGTGAAAAACTACAGGGGCTATGTCATATCTTTGTTCAAAGGAATCTTGTAGATGAATATCAATAAGCGATATGCTTTCAATTCGTAACAATTGAAACAATTGAATTGCGACGTCCATTCGAGAAAATATGCGCTTCAGGTTTGGTGAATCCCCGATCGGGATCCAGTCATCCGTTCCATCCACCATATAAAAAAAGTCAGGTTTCCTTACAACGTGTGTGGCTCTAATCAACGAGTTGTTGACAAACAGCACTGACACGCTCCCCGCCCGCTGGCACAGAACGACGCCGGCGGTAAAGAGATCAGTGATAAGACAACAACATCGGGGTGTATTTGTTAAACGGGCGTTCTCGATCGCCTCGATCGGACATCTTCGTTTTGTTAACGTAACATCGATCGTTTCCGTCGCCGGAAACGGTTCTTGTGGAATGCCAGGTCACTGTCTCGTTACTGGAACATTTTTTAATCGCTACGTTGTTTTCTTTAAACACATGGCTCAAGAGTAGAGCTTCGGACTCTCGACTTCGAGAACCCGGGTTCGAATCCTGGGCTGCGGTGTTAAAACCTTGGGCAAGTTTTTTCACTCTACATTGCTCCAGTTAACTCAGTTGTATAAATGAGTACCTGGCTATAGACAGAGGTGGACATGTGTACGAGCAGCCTTTGCGCATTAATTGTGGCATATGGCTGGATGCTTCCCAGAGAAGCCGAGATGGTGTCTGAGTGAACAGGTGTGTCAGGGAAGTAAAGTGTAAAGCGCTTTGAATAGTCCTGAGGATTGGATACTGCGCTATATAAGAACTTGCCTGTTTTATATGTCTGTCATAATACGGGCCTTGTATTGAAGCGTCTGCAAGATTTGAAGTTGTGATTGCCCTGGTATTTGGGTAATTTCGTTCATTTCCCGTTGCTCCAGTTCATTCAGCCGTATAAATGAGCGCATTCCTGGTGGAGGATAAATGAACGAACAGCCTTCGCGCAGAACACACAGTGTGGCTAAATGCTTCCCAGAGAAAGAAGTCAATATGGTACTAAAATAAAAATAAAATCTACCCGGCGTGCCGTGTACGAGCACTTTAAGCAATCCTGCGGACTGAGCCACGCGCTATATTATAACTTACCTTTAATGAGTGAACACCTGTTTTCTCCATTAGCGTCTAGTTTTTGCGGTAGTTATCCGTTTCACGGAACCACGTACTGGATCATTCTTATGAGCGTGTGACAGAACACTGTACATTACATCAAAAACCGCACTTCAATCTCTCTAATTAAAACGTCAAACGAATTTCTGTTGAGCATTATACCAGACACGATTTGTTGTCTTCAGACGTATGGCTCCTCGCCCTTCTACAAGTCTTACGCGGCTGAGTCAACAAGGTTCTGTTGATACGACCGCTCAGCACTTGGTATAAACGGCTACACTGGGAGGTTTATGAGTCCTACGTCAACGTGGAATTACGCTAAGCTGCGCGCGGGGTATGGCCGTAGGTGGTCGCGGCTATTTATTTGTCTACGCCGGTCCGTTTCATCCCGTCTTGAACCCTCTTCAGCAGATTTTGTAATGGATTCCATGTATCCTTTACGTAATTCTATGCCGCGGGTGTTAATTCGTTAAGTTAAAATTTGAGTTAAACGTAAGTAAAACATACCGATGATACATGGAAATACGCTGGTGTATGTTTAGGAAAACGGTTTGTTTAGCAAAGTTACAATCTGTAATTGGTTTGTTTGTAAATGTATGTATATAACCATCATATGGGACCTATTACACATATGTTTTTGTTTCTTTCCTGTTACTAGATCCTATGGACATGTTGGATTGGAAATAAATAAATACAATATAATATAATATGTACATGTTCTTAAGTTGTCCACAAAGGCGGTTTCTTTCGATTAATATCCCTGCCTCGTCCACTTCGGCGGTCATTACTACCTCCCGTCCTTCTACCCCGCTGTCATCACCACTTTGGCCAGCCTTTATCGCATTTCCGTCGATTATCTCCATGACCTCGTGGAATGGCCGATAAATCTCTCTCTCTCCCTGCCTCTCTCTCCTCTCTTTCTTCTCTCTCTCCCTCTCCCTCTCTCTGCCTGTCTGTCTCTCTGTCTGTCTCTCTGTCTGTCTCTCTGTCTCTCTCTCTCCCCCCTCTGTCTCTCTCTCCCACCTCCCTCTTTCTCCTCTCTCTCTCTCTCTCTCTCTTCTCTCCCTCTCTCCGTCTCTATGTCTCTATGTCTCTATGTTTCTATGTCTCTATGTCTCTATGTCTCTATGTCTCTATGTCTCTATGTCTCTCTGTCTCTCTCTGTCTCTCTCTGTCTCTCTCTGTCTCTCTCTGTCTCTCTCTGTCTCTCTCTGTCTCTCTCTCCCTCTCTCTCCCTCTCTCTCCCCTCCCCCCTCCCTCCCTCCCCCCCCCCTCTCTCTCTCTCTCTCACTCTCTCTATCGATTTGACCAGTAGACACCCGCCGTGAACGCTAACGTCCGTCTGTCAGCGTCGTCGAAGAGGATTTCTTGTCGACGCGCTAGGCGCTTCGTCTAATCCCGCGGTGTCGTAATGATGCAACTGATCCGCCGGCCTCACGACCCGCGCGTGTCATAACGGCCGGCAGTACAGAGTCGGCCAACCGCGGCGCTGCAGTAGCTTTGTGGTCCCCCGATTAGCGGCGTCCGTGACGGTTAATTAACCCCTCAGCGGGGAATGTAGCGTGTCATTGCCACATTCCAGCGCGGGTGGATATGGCAACAAGCGTAACCAACGCCGATGGACGCAGACTCCCTCTAAAGCTCTACAATCGGTCATCTTTTTTCTCTCAGCGCTCCCTAGAGGTGGAGCAGACTAATTTATCTCGGTACTCGGGTATTGATTGTCGGGATGTTCAGTTTCAGGTCCATTGAAGCTGCAAGTGCGGCCCATGTCTCAGTCGTGTGTGGCCCCGACCGATCTTTCTCTCGTTCTCACGGTCCGTCATCACCCCTCCGTCATTGTACTGAGACAGTCTCGCAGCGGCGTCTCCAGAATGTCTGGGGGGATTCACGAGCATATAAAAGTGTAATTAATTGGCTTTATGCATTATTAAAAAATATTTTAAAAAGCCATGGGCATGGCCCAATATTTATGACGTGGAAGAGCCGACGAAACTTCTGGTCAAGCTACAAATTATTCAGACAGTTAATTCCACTTCCGAATTATCAATCTATCTGAATCCGGAGGCGACTTACACGATGAAAACATATATTCGCTTACTGTGCCCTTTAGTAATTTCCCCGTGGTCCTAGCTGTGTCAATGTAACTGACTAGAAACACGACAGAACAACATTGACGTGTAGTGATATAGTAAACTACACACAACAGAATCCTTCCAACCCGAGAGACTCGAGCGAGCATGAGTTGAGAACGGCAGAGAATGGTGTACGTCGCGGCAAATAACTGCAATGTTAATACTACATTATATTATAGTATGGCTTCCACTGACGACGTACCAAATACATAGTTATCGCGTGAACAGATACCCACACCATGGTCACAAAGATAAAGAGCTCTTAACGAAAATCCAATGTTAAATGTAATGATTTTTTAAACGCAAATGTTCTTTGCTGTATTCCCAAGGACACTATTGCGATGACACATTGGTGACAATGTCCCGCTGATGCGTTATGGCGTTAACAGTTTTCATTCAAGTATTCAAGAGTTACAAGTACTGTTAATGATTAAAACATTGATTTTTAAATGCAAAATTTGGTTTAACATCTCTTAAAAACGTTAGTGAGATGTTCCCATGTTCACTTTAAATAACTACGTCTATAGCACACGCACGCACGCACGCACGCACGCACGCACGCACGCACGCACGCACGCACGCACGCGCGCGCACGCACGCACGCACATTGCAGATATGTGTTGCTGTGTCGAATGATACAAATGTCTTTAGCACTGGCATACTCCAACTGAACTTCAGGCGAAGACCACCATGAGTTGATTACCAATGAAAAATTCAATTGCAGAAATAGTGAAGATGGTTAGTTCGTAGATGTAGCAACTACACGAATGCTTGTCAAATGCTCACTTCGATATCAAGTCAGATATTAAGAGAATGTGCGGTGCTACAGAACAGTAATGTGACCTCGTAACCAGCTGCATTATGATTACATGCCGATAACGTGTGTATTGGACATACATGCGAATATACGTTGTCTAGTAATCATAATAAATACATAAATACACTTATGTAGCGCCAAATCAACTTTATAGTAATAGCTTTATTGTTACATAATGTCATGTACATACAGTAAAGTAATACAGTAAAGTAATAATTTCATGTCTAAGTACATTTTACATATACATGTGCATGTAGTATATATAAATTACATTAATTACTTAAACATGTGATTACATTATCTCTACATTATCTATGTGCCGTATAAACTAACTCATAAAATTGATAAAATAACAAATAAAAACATATAAGCCTAAAAGACACAAATCTGAAGTCATTTAAAAAGGTCAAATTAAAATATAATATTTTAAAGTTCTCTTTACGAATGAAGCACAGTCACAACTTCGCAGTTTACTCTTTGTCACTGTAGCAGTTAAACTATTGTTTAAAAGCGTTATCGTTAATCAGTTCTCATACTGGAACAGGTATATGGTTATATAGGTTATTTTGTCAACGTCCTATGTGTATTTAAACAATAGGAACGATGATTCGTCTACGGGCAGCCAGACGTGTTTCATGGACCAATCTTGTTTTCTAGCTTTTACTTACTATACGTTCATGTCGGTGACCAGAGCTAAATAAGCACATTGGATGTGTTGATCGTCAGTAGAAATGACGACACGCCATGTCAAAACGTAGATATCTTTTTTACGGAAGTTACTATATGTTAACTGATCTCTCTATTTAGGAAACAAAGCTAAAAACCATTAACACATTAACGCAACCGTTTCTGGCTCCGATGGTGTTTCGACACGCCTCTTTTTACAGCCGTCAGTTATCGCGAGTGCGAGATTGCATAGATAGGTGAGCGACTAGGATTACTTCAGACCCGGCGAACGTCAACATGGGCAAAAGTCCAAGACATTTTTATTTTAAATGTTCTCTGCCGTCACTGCAGTACTCGACGTAAAACGCCTTTTGCGCCGACGTAAAACCCCGTTTGTACGGACAACATAAGCCAAAACGCCATTTGTACGGACAGTGAAAGCGCAAAACGCTGTTTGTACGGACAGCTAAAGCGTAAAACGCCGTTTGTACGGACAGCTAAAGCGTAAAACGCCATTTGTACGGACAGCGAAAGCGCAAACCGCCGTTTGTACGGACAGCTAAAGCGTAAAACGCCGTTTGTACGGACAGCTAAAGCGTAAAACGCCGTTTGTACGGACAGCTAAAGCGTAAAACGCCGTTTGTACGGACAGCTAAAGCGTAAAACGCCGTTTGTATGGACACCGAAAGCGCAAGCCGCCGTTTGTACGGACAGCTAAACGTAAAACGCCGTTTGTACGGACAGCTAAAGCGTAAAACGCAGTTTGTACGGACAGCTAAAGCGTAAAACGACGTTTTTACGGATAGCTAAAGCGTAAAACGACGTTTTTACGCATAACTAACGCGTAAAACGGCGTCTGTACGGACAGTAAAAATAGGCGCATTTGTCTAACGCCGGGAGAACCCGCGTAATGTGTTAATCGTGTATAATTGACGAGACGTCACGGTGCTGTCATGAGACGTCAGCGTGCTGTCATGAGACGTCAGCCTGCTGTCATGAGACGTCAGCATGCTGCCACACACCGTAACCGCGTGCGCACGTCATGTGTTTGCACATAAAAAACGAGGTGTGAGCGACTACAAAATGACAGGAATCTTCTGCACACGCGGAATGCAAACCGGAGCGCGGGTAAATGCAAAGTGATTCATTCGCTGTAAACCCTTCACGGCTATAATGATCACATAAACGGCAGCGTATTAGACGCCGTCTCGTCTTACGGAGATCGCGGTGTAATCACGGACCTCGACTGACGCGGAACAGTCGCGTTAACAACGCCGCGTGACGTAGTAATGGAGTAGGATGGCGATACCGCGACAACGGTAACCACCACGTTAGTTATTACGTCAGGAAGATGTGCATTTGCTAAATTCTTGCTCTGGCTAAATTATACGTTTTCGATGTTATTTTAAAGCGGAAAGTACAAGCAACGAAAACAACAAAGGGGTATCATAAAACATTTACAAATCGTGACGCCAACTTATACAAGTTTACACAACATTAGTAAAAAATAAACTGGAAGGGTGTATTTAGAAAATAAACTAATTCGTATGTGCCGTTACGTTTGTGCGGTTGAACTAATAGTTCCCCAGATTCACGCAGACAAGATGGTAATGTATATATATATATATATATATATATATATATATATATATATATATATATATATATATATATATATATATATATATATATATATATATATATATATATATATATATATATATATAACTATATATATATATATATATATATATATATATATATATATATATATATATATATGTGTGTGTGTGTGTGTGTGTGTGTGTGTGTGTGTGTGGGTCTGTATATAAAATTATGTTTGTATGTATGTATGTATGTATATATATATATATATATATATATATATATATATATATATATATATATATATATATATATATATAATACTAACCTGTATTTACTTGGTGTATACCACGTGTTATAATTACTTAAAATAAAAAGATAACTACTGCATAACGCTGGATGAAAGCTTAAGAAACAATACCAAACGTGTTTATGAAAATCGCTTCACAAAGCTGATTATAAAATGGCTCTAAGAAAACAATCAGGAGTAATTGTATTCTGAAAAAAGACATGCATTATACATGGAATCGTTCCTGACTTGCGCGATCCACCGGTTGGTGTGTGGCGTGAGAAATAAACAACACGCTATTTTTGAGTGATAAATGACGTGACAGTTATGGTAATCATATCATTACGGCACACGGAGTGCGGTCAGTCACGCCCCGGTGTCTCCGTCAATCTGAATCAAACATCCGCCATCGGCTGATTAGCGCTGCACGCAGACAAAAAACGCAGCTAGCATAACAGTGAAAGGCGTCTTAGGTTCGCCCCGCTGCTTGATAAATTGATATATGAACCGGTGTGTGAACATGGGCGCCGTGTTAGCAGCACAGTTCAGTCGAACCTCGGTACACGGTCCGAGATGATGTTGCTTATAACTATAGGCATTCTATGGTCACTTCCAATATTGTCTTGTTACTTAAACATGGTATTCGTGATTTTGTACTTTCTAGATGATCCCCATTCTACCAAGGTGTCGTCTCTTTCGTTTATCATATCGAGCCCCAATTTTCCCGTTGCCGTTTCAACAAGGTTTGCTCTTTTTCCTACTTGCATAGTGAAGTACCAATGTGCGTGCGTGCGTGCGTATGTGTGCATGTGTGTGCGAGAGAGAGAGAGAGAGAGAGAGAGAGAACGAGAGAGACAGACAGACAGACAGACAGACAGACAGACAGACAGACAGACAGACAGACAGACAGACAGACAGACAGACAGACAGACAGACAGACAGACAGACAGACAGACAGACAGACAGACAGACAGACAGACAGACAGACAGTGTGTGTGTGTGTGTGTGTGCGTGCGTGCGTGCGTGCGTGCGTGCGTGCGTGCGTGCGTGCGTGCGTGCGTGTGTGTGTGTGTATTTCTCGTGAATGTTGGCAATGAGTTCGCTAAGATATAAGATTAGAGTTTCCTTCGACACCGAGTGAGCAATCGTTATCACAGAGTATCTATAAAAGTGTAATTGCCGTGACTGGTAATGTTATTTACGCAGCAATGAGTGCGATATTTCGCGGCGGGTGGGCGCCGCCTACTGTTGGCCGACTGTGGCTGTATGACCTGTAAACCGGTCAGATCTAGCAGCAGGAGCGAGTGGCCACGATAGTCGTTGGTTTATTTCACCGGTCGTCGTTTACTAAACAACGTCCAGAACAGATACCGGGGTTATCGTGGTCAATTCCGGGTCAGCGTGGAGGTTATTTTAAATTGTAAACATCGGCCAAGTCATTCTCCTTTAATGCTTCAGCTGTTGTTGGTGCTCTTTAGGATGACGACGACCGTGCACACCACCTTTCCCTTATCATCACATTTACTCATACCACACCCGCGTGTACAAATCCAACAACTGCCGAAGTAGTACTACAAACAATGATACAGTCACGTGACACGACCACGGCAGAGTTCGCGGGTTAAGGCAATAGCAGCAGAACGTGTTCTTCAGAATGCACGTGTTTTGTTGACGTGCGAGATTTACAGGGCTCCGTTTTCATGAAAGGCGTTGACTTGTGCACCATCAAACGGGCGTTAAATATAGCAGCGACTGTGAAAGCCCTGCACTCGGGTCAGGTGCGTGATGCAACTGCGACAGAGTAACAGTCCCTGACACGGAGACGCCGTGAAACGAAATTGCATTAGCGACATCAAAGACTACGGAAGAAGCTCGCAATTGCGCAGATGCAACAGTTGCGTGGTTGAGGCGCGTCCACTGGCAGCGCCATCAAACGAATCAACCGTGCGCACGACGGACATCGACACCGAAACGCCCGATAAAATTACACGTATAAACATGATGAATATTCGTTATGATATGTTCGTCATTAACACACAAATTGGTCGTCTCGGTGTTAAATTATTCAGAGCACAACGAAAAAAATGTGATGTAACATCTCGAGTGCGCCTTCTCCGTAACAAACTAATGCGTTCGCCTTAGCGGATGCGTGTCAGACAGTTCTATGGTTCATACCGGAACTACACTTAACTGCTATTACGTACACGTATCTTTACGTGCGTAGGTTCGTGAAATGAACACAGAACTAACACACCTATAACTAACACACCTATAACTAGCACACCTATCGCACGTGGGCGCACGGGGCGTTATACCTGGAATTACATTTAAATTTGTAAGGAAACAGAAAGTAAGTTATTTCGACCATGTGGAAACGACCTAAATCTCTCGACAGATTGATGACAGGAGGAGAAGATGGAGGCAGCAGAAACAGTGGAAGACCTGGGAGACGAGGGAAGAAGGCCATAGAGGGAGGTCGGGAGGGAGGTTGGGAGGGACGGAGGGAGTCGGAGGGATTTTAGTACCACAACAATCAAAGCATGCTTGCTGTACAGTTAATGAATGACTGCAGACTACAGTTCAACTACGCACCGGTAATAATGTTTACAACAGTGACAATGTTCGTGCCTGCCCTGCGTGTGTGTGTGCATGTGTGTGTGAGTGTGAGAGCGTGCATGTGTGCGCACGATTCCACCTTCTTCAGGGCTTTCCTTCTTCTCCATGATTAAGGTAATTTCCTGCATTCACATTCTTAAAATGTTCCTCCTTTTCCACTCCTAGGAAGGACCCTTTACTGCTCTCCCACGCTTTAGACCTTTTCCTCATTCCCCACTCTTGAGGTGTTTTCCTCCTTCCTCACACGTGAGGTTAACTCGTCCTCCCGATTCTTACTTTTTAATAGTCTTGTCATTAGCATCGATAAACTGAATAGCTCTGGTTTCTATGCTAGAGACTTACGAAACACTGACATATTTATTATGTAAAATCTGGGAATATGACAGATTCGACGACATACCTTGTGGCGTGTCCTACTAATAATCAACACTACAATCTCAAGTAGAATGAAATGTAAATTATTCACAACATATTCTAGACAGTAGCTTGACGTCCATTGGGCACAGATATAATGTAATGTTTGAGTACGTAGATGTGTGCGTGCCAGTTCATGCATGCGTGTGAGCGTGCACGTGTCGGTCCGTGTTTCACGCTTCCTCAACCGTCGCACTTAACAATCTCCGCTACGGCCGAGCGCGGCGGTGTGAGAGGAGCTCTGCTACCCTGCTCCTGCTTAACTGCAGCATCTGATGCTTTTTCTCTGCGCACTCCTTTGTGCCGCTTGCACATAAGCACCTAGTCGTCGACACCGTAGACCCCCGGTGGCGTGGGCAGATACCCCGAGTCTGGGGTGGCCAGCCAGGGGTGGTCGGTGGCCGCCCTGTCACCACCACCCGTATAGATCTCGAGTTCGAGTTTGAAGTCGATCTGCTGAACGGATCAGCGCTGACAGCGGACGGTAAAACACCCGTAATGACCCACTTGATTCACTGTACACACTTGTCGCCCGGCGCATTCTCGAGTGTTTTATTCGGTTTAATGACACTCATTTGTTTAGACAGTGCGACCAGACGGTGTCCATATGGAGACCGTTGTTTATCCGACACTTGTAGACTGTGGGAGGCGGGAGTGGGTGACGTCGGACTCGTCAACGAGGTGTTGGGTTCGCCTAAGTTGTCGGGGAAACGGTGTAAGAACCGTCCCCAGTTTCCGGCAACGGTGAGGTCGCCTCGTCACACGTATCGACTCGCTCAGACAGCCGGACTGCTCCCGAGGGAATCTCCCTCGTCACCAGGCAGTGTCTTCTTCTTCGCCTTTTCCCACTAGGTGGGAGCAGCGGCCCGAATTCTTGATTTCCAGAATGTTTTGTCCTGGGCATCCTCCGGGGTGATCCGAAGTTCCTGCATGTCCATTCGGACGCCATCCATCCATCTCTCTCTTGGTCTCCCTCTTGGTCTTTTTCCTGGCACTATCATATCAACAATTGCTCTCACTTCATTGTTTTCTTCCATTCTCTGCATGTGTCCATACCAGCGTAGTCTCATTTCTTTGACTTTCTCTTGAATGCTATTCACTTCTAGCTCCTTTCTGATGTCCACACTCTACCTCGTCTTTCAGTGTTACACCTTTAATTCTTCACAACACCAGGCAGTGACTATAATTATCAACTATACGTTGAATTAGGAATTGTGAACCCGTTTCAGGAACCAAGCAGTTCCTAAATTGTTGATAAACCATGTTTTTGTTTATGCCAGGTATATATATATATATATATATATATATATATATATATATATATATATATATATATATATATATATATATATATATATATATATATATATATATATATATATATATATATATATGATCACAGATTGAGCGGCGGGGTGGAATCTGTGTTCAGAATTGTGCATTTTAATATGTGTGTATTCTAGTGCGTAGTTCTAGTTACCGTGTATTGGTGGACAGGTGACCGAGCGGGCAGAACGCCTAACAATCGACCGAGAACACTCCACCCGCCACTGTTTAGAAGTATAATTTTCGCTTAACTCTCCTGCCTGTGTTTTCGAACTCTAGGTTAGCAAAGTCGTCGTGTATGTCAGTCTGTCCTATATGCGTAGAAATGGGAAGACACGTTCCCACTTAATCTAGAAAAGGAAAACTCTGAAATTAAGCCGTTCGTATGTTAGTCGTGCATAAACATGGCTGTCTGGAATTAAATGTTACAAGTCAGACGTGTGTGGAGCTGATAACGGCAGCGACAAACGACGTCCACGGCGGCGGTGAAAGTCCCCGAGTGTCCATTGTGTTACTCGCCAACACAGATACGTTTAATGCGAAGCAGGTGTTGCGTCGGCACGTCTCAATGCCTCCCGAATGTGCTGAAGTGATTGCAAATGAAGGCCACCTTTTTATAAAGTGATCTGTCAGCGGTCCTGAGTGGTGTTGTCATGTCAGACATCGCCGTTGTCGACGGAAGTATGAGTTTCGTGACTCCACATATAATCACCAGCTGTACACATGTGGCTGTGATGTAGATCTATAATTTGTATTTTCGACGAACCGGATCAACTGTTATAGTGTGGAATGTGATCTGAAGATGATCGATATATTGGCGGCGATTTTGTTCGTACTGACTTCTGTTATTACTGTGTTGAATAGTGTGGTATTTTGCAGGTGACAGCGCAGCGACAAAATCATAAGCTGCAAGCTTGCGAGAGTAATTGGGAGGAGTATATGGGTGGTCAGAGGAAGACTGAATGAGGTCGGATGCGGTTCACATAACGGAGAGATCATGGAGATGTCGGGATGGGTGGGCTGGTCACGTGATGCCACGGAAGACCGACATAAACAGATAAACCGCAAGGCAGCACGGAAAAGGAAAGACCACACCTGAGATGGGTGGAGTATGAAGGATGAAATGTGGGTATAGGTACAGCTGCTGCACGGAAGCAATGTGGGATCAATACGGCAACAGCAGCAGTAGAGGACATTCACCTCACCCGTGGTTCTGGGATTTACGAGGAAGAAAATAATTGTTTTTGTCATGTGAAGATGTTTCCGGTTCAGCAATACAGTTTACAGTCAGCAACCCAAACATATGTCAAAATGACCAATAGCAAACTAACGGATTGTGTTGGTTGATCAATTTGTCTATAATAAATTTACATAGGTTTTTATTTTAATCTGGCGCAATGCAAAGTTGACAGATCCATCGTGTTCATAGTTCCACCACGCAGACATCGAGGGACAAACAAGTCCATCGTGTACATAGTTCCATGCAGACATCGGGGGACAAACAAGTTCATGCTGTTGTTAGTGTTTATAAAAAGTACAATCCTGATATGGTTGGTATCTGTCGAGTCTGCGCAATTGTTGTGGTTTACAGCAGGCGAACCGAGGGAATTTCTTCGAACGACGGACTCCCCGCGAGAGTGTCGTAAATCAAGCGGAGACTGGCTCTTGGACGGGCTATTGTGTCGCACCGCCAACACCTGCCGTGCCAAATGGTGACTCAACCGGCGATGCTAAATTCTGCAATGACCTAAAAATGCGAAATATCGGCGTGACACTATCGAAAACTGACCCAGCGTGAAATGACAGTTGGCGACTTGAACAGATGCATCGCGCTTTTCGCCGGAGGGCGGAATGAAAGACCTTTTAATGCGGCAAGGACACCATGGTGGGGTGAATATACACTGTCATCTCGTGCCCACGAATGCTCTTTTAGACCTCGCCACGACGGCGTTGGTAGGGACCGCTGTGTCTCCTGTCACCCTCCGTCATTCGCAGTGATCGTGTCATATTCCACAAGCAGTTAATTTCGCACGCTGTTAATAATTATGCCTTCGTCGAATCCAGCTGTTATTGACCGCGTTTCACCTCTGCCTGTACGTAGTTGTTACGTTCGCGCTGCCAACAACCGCATAACTAATTTGACAGTGTTGTGTTCGGTGCTTACTATACTACTTTATTTTGGGCAGGTGCTTATTTTCCCACGGCATTCCCCAGTTCGCATGTCGCGCTCTCAGTTTGTATATTTATCTTTTCCCATCTGCCCTAATTTTTTCAGCGATCGCTCGTTTCCAACTGTCCCTTGCGAGTTCCTCCATCTTGCGTTATGACGTCACGAAGTCTTCGTTTCCTGTGGTGCACGCTCTCGCCTCTTGGGTTTTCCCTGACTCCCCATTCTTGAGAGCTTTTCCTCCTTCTCCATGATTAAAAAATATGTTCCTCCTCCATTCCTAGGACTTTTTCATGCTTTCCCACACTACATTTTTTCCTCCTTCCCAATCTTGAGGTGTTTCCTCTTTCTCCACGTTTGAGGTATTTTCATCCTTCCTCACACGTGAGGTCATCTCGTCCTCCGGATTCGTACTTTTTAAATTTTGTAATTAGCATCAATATACTGAATATATAGCTCTGGTTTCTATGTTACATATTTAGGTAAAATCTGGGTATATGACAGATTCGACGACATACCTTGTGACGTTTGACGCTGTCCTACTAACAATCAACACTACAATCTTAAGTAGAATGAAATTTTAATTATTCACAATATATTTCTAAACAGTAGCTTGTCGTCCATTTTGTAATTTGTTGTAGGGATTGCATTTAAATCCGTTGCTCATTACTGCAAACGATGTTCCAACGTATGCACAATGCGCTGCTACAGCTCCACCGAAACATTTCGAAGACACCGACCGAGATACAGGTATCAACTTGTCACTCTGACTAAAATACGGCCATAACTGTCATTAATATAATTAGTGTCTCGCATTCTTGGCGGTGTGGTCGTCTACGGTTACTGGGGCCGCCTCGTAACCGCTGACCAGCCGGGAAAGTCGGTTGTATACGAGCGGTGTGACTGCGGACGGAGGCCCTCCCCCTCCCTACGTCCCGCAGGCTAATTTACTACGCGCAGCGGTGGCCCTGGCAAACTGCTTGACCTCTCGCACGGACAAAGTGCGACAAATGTTTTCACTCCGTGAACCGCCTCGATATCTATCTCTCGACCCCATTCCCAAAGTCGCTGGATTCGGATTGTACGGCAAACAGGGCGGACACCGATATCAACTGAGGACTTCACGACAAACAGAACAGTGCAGCGATTTCACGACGAACACAGACACGGATGAGTGACCGCGCACGGCTGATCGGCCAAGCAGAAAACCTGTTGAGCGAGTCGTAGGATTTCGTCGTGTCCGGCATTAGTTGTAAACATGCAATTTCGTTGTTATCTGATACATAATCTAATCGTCGGTAAAGGAAGCGGCGATACAGAGCACGGGTGGGCGGGTGCTACATTAGGAAACACAAGGGACACTACTGAATAATCGGTGACGCGGAACCGCGCATATTATACATGACAGTGTTCACCCACACCCCTAGCCCCGACACAGTCTGATAGCGGTAACATGTGTGCATATTTTGCCGGTGTACAGTATCGGCCTACATTCAGGGACGGGTCGCTGGTTATTTGTTTTTCTTTTAATGTTAACGCTGGTCAATGTTATACCCAAAGTTATGTTTCTATTTATCTGGAAAGGTCTTTCTATTATTTCATTAAGGTGCTTAGTTCTCCAGTTTCTGTAATATGTTTCAAGATATTAATTTTAACATACGGGAAGTTTCCATCAATTATTGCCCGAAAGAACTTGATTATGTCTGCTTACGTAGGGAACACAGCAACGTTGTGCTCCTAAATATTTACCAGAACATAAAATACCTGTACTGTGCAGAACTGTCCCTATCCTTAGGTATGTCAATTTCTACCTCCATACACATTTTACAGAAGTATAAATCCCAGAATAATTATACCGTCACAAAATCATTGACATTTTACTCGTCTACTAATTAACCGGAACATAAACAGCGATTCATCTTTATCCAGCTCAGTTATTCATCTTCCAGCTCGTCTCCGTCTACAATGGGACCTTCTCAACCATCAGCATACGATCTTCTCTTGACTACTCATGCGTGACCTCAGACTGGACACTTCTGAGTGATCAAGAGGCAAAGCGTGTGAAGGGGTTGAGTCGGAAATCTAAGTCATACCAGATGATCCTACTCCTGCCATGACAATCACTCGACTCAGACACTGGCCACTGCTTCGATTATGTACACATTAAATTAAGTAAAAATATAATTTATCCGTTCAGCGGTAATCAGTCTTTTCTGTAGGTCGTAATCCAAATGTATCTATGAGAATATTCTCGACTCACTGTTAATGACATCAGTAATCCATGTTTTCTTGAATACTTTTCCACGCAATGTTTGGGGGACATAAACGCTGCTGTATATATTGCTACTCGTTAGTATTCATAATATTTGCCTAACTGACATTTGTGTGAGTGCACACTGGAATGTCAATACATACATTATGTGAATAGCTATTACAGTGATTATAATTGAGAGTTTTATCAAAACCACAAACTCTGTGAATCCAACCAAGATGTTTGGTCAGCGGTTTTCGCAAAATTGTATGCATGGGCTCATATTAACCCGACTTTAATATCCGAGATAGATTTCCCTCCTTGACTGTGCTCTTTAAACAGAATATCGGGACACTGTCGGTGTGACTAGAAAACAGTATCCTTACTGATACAGCAACACCATCTACACTACCGAAGAAGTTCCTTACATTTAAGAAAGGGTTATATTTAATTACATATCTTCACAGCGAGCTCAACATCTTAGTGAAACGGCCTCCGAACATCTTAAAACATGTTTTGAAGCTGCATCAATGTTCCTTGTGTTTGATTACTATGAAATGAAATGTCTTAATTTCCGGATTGGCCGTCAAACAAGTGATAGTTGACACTTAAATTAACTTTAATGTTCAACATTAAACGTTTATGAACTTCTTCGAGAGTAGATAGTAGTAATTGAAACACTTCTATAGCGCACATATCCTTGCAAATTCAAGCTCAGAAGCGCAACAAACATAATCATTTGGCGTTATCATAAACAAGGTGGCTCTTTTATCTCTAATAGTCTATAGTTAACTGACGCTGGATCAAAATAGATTACAATGTCCAATCCATGTTCATTCGTCAGATAAACGCGCACAACCGGATGTGTAGATAACTGCAAGAGTTGGCACAAGACACAGTAACGTCAGACTAGGGCATGTATGTATGAGTATTTAGTTTTTAATCAACTACAATTTGTAATTTTTGGACCTCTGTCCGGGGCGCCTTTGGCTGTTTTGCTTACACACACGCACGCACGCACGCACACACACGCACGCACGCACTCACGCAAATACACGCGCGCGCGCACACACACACACACACACACACACACACACACACACGCACACATACACGCACGCACTCACGCACATACACGCGCGCACACGCGCACACACACGCACGCACACCCACACCCACCCACCCACACCCACCCACACCCACCCACCCACCCACACACCCACCCACCCACTCACACACACACACACACACACACACACACACACACACACACACACACACACACACACACACACACAGTTATAACGTCACGCATACGTGCCACTTCCATTGGCGAGGCGACACATTTCAGAGAGACATTAATCAGATTACACATCTAACATTACAACAAGTGGCCATTTCTAAATTAATTCTGCAATCAGATCCCGGTCATGTGTTGCATTATGGGGCCGCTTCGTGTCGCCTGTGGTTTCTGCTGTAGACCACGGACATGATCCATCGGAAAGAAAAAACATGTGTGTGTGTGTGTGTGTGTGTGTGTGTGTGTGTGTGTGCGTGTGCGTGTGTGTGTGTGGTGTGTGCGTGCGTGCGTGCGTGCGTGCGTGAGCGCGTATATATATATATATATATATATATATATATATATATATATATGATATATATGATATATGTGTGTGTGTGTGTGTGTGGGCGCGTGCGTGCGTGTATGTATGCGCGTGTGTTAAGTTACACGTGCGATAATTAACTTAATGAAGTGTTACACCGCGGCGTGCTGCTGTCAATGATAACGCACCGACTTCTGACACCTGTCAATCAAATATGTCCACTCGAGACAAATGCAGTGTTCGGTTCATCGCGAAACTGATTTTATATTATCGTTTTATCACTAGTTCACCGTGGTGCAGGACATGTGTGCAAAACAACGCCGAACTTCAGTCCATAAAGATAGCATGTATTTGCATACACAACGTCAATGCAAAACAATGCTGCCGAACCTGCAGAAATTACACACGAATACAGATATGACCCATCGCTAGCAAAGCACACAGGTCTAATTGGAAGATATCAACTGTATACAATATGATTACTATCAACATCTAACGCCGACAGAGCATATCGCCCTAACATTAAGATATGATAGTATCAATACTATCAAAACCTTCTGGTATCATCGCACGTGTGTCACTTGAAGATATTATATTAGAAATATTGTCATAACTTTCTAGTATTTAGAGCACAAATGAACATATCACAAATGAACACAACCAACACGTCTAATCAGCGGTCACAACCAACACTATTCACACGTAATGAATAGAACCAACACCTCCACCAAAAGGGCACGCGGTCTTGCCGGGAGAGATTACGTATGAATAGAGCCAACACCTCTGTGGTAAGGAGAGGCTGACGGGGCTAACGAACCGTACTGAGATGCGTTTAGACGACAGGCTCTGACAGGTGAAGTGCGAACCGTTATGGCCGTCACTGAGCGTCGTTTACTCAATGCATTGATGATGCTAATGCAACCGGAGTCCACGTTGTAGCGAACCTTTCTCACTTGTTTTCGCGCTTCTTGGAAACCTAATCACGTAATGGGTTTTCGCGAGATGAAAGTCAAAGGGTGCCTGGCAGTGATACCTGTTAGCTGAACGCCGAACGCGGAAGATGGATGCCGTGCTTGTGATGTATTTCCAGTTTCTAAATGTTGTGTGTCTACTAATTTGTGATAGTATTCATTAACAGTTACCTTAGATGTTGGCCTGTTACCATCATGAGTGAGTGAGTGAGTGAGTGAGTGAGTGAGTGAGTGCGTGCGTGCGTGCGTGCGTGCGTGCGTGCGTGTCTGTGTGTGTGTGTGTGTGTGTGTGTGTGTGTGTGTGTGTGTGTGTGTGTGTGTGTGTGTGTGTGTATGTGTGCATTCAAGGGCACGCACGGGAGAGTGGGTGAATTAGTGAGTGAATGAGTGAGCGAGCGAGTAACAGAGTCTTGAGTGAGTGACTGAGTGACTGAGTTTGTTACATTAAGTTTGATGTATATCGCTGGAAGAACATAGTTAACTTGGTACACCCACATTCGGTGACACGTGCGAATCAGTGTTACTGATGTGGACATAACGTATCGCTAATAACAACACCTCAACAAAGAAGTCTGCCACATCCGAACTCTTATATAAATATTACTTAATTTTGGCAAAGCTCATAGCAATATGTTGACGGTCGAATAAGATTAATGTTGCCCGAACTGCCTAAGTCAGAAAGAAGGTGGTCGTTGGTGTTTGTGCTGGAGGGGTTGGCGCATACATCAACGGCGCAAATTGATCCTCGAAGGAATCACAGAACTCGAACTTACCTTCGACGTCTTCGTCACCCCGACGTTGACGTTGTCGTCTGCTAAAGTGCTACTATAGTTGACTGTTACTCGTCACCACTACAGACGCGTCTGCTTGGACCGTCGTCCGTAGCAGTTATTTTGCGCGCCAGTTGCACTGTCGCTTATCGCCAGTGTCGTCTGCTGCGACGGTTGTCGTCTGCGGCAGTCGATATGTCGTCTGCCGCTGTCTGCACTTGGCTGCTATCCAGTGCCTGCGAGACATTCACAGTTACGGCGACGACCTGCGGAATCGACGCTGAAGCCACTGCGTGAACTGAAGACGCGAGTCTATCGTGCCGAAGCAGAAACGTGTGTTGCCACTGACGGGCTGGGCGGCGGCTGACTGACTGCGGAATGGCGCGAGACCAGGAACGGGCGAGCACGCCCCCTACCGTCTCGCCACGGTTATTTATGTTGTCGGGAGCGGTCCGTCCTCCACCAGGAGGGAGGGAGCAGCCGATAGACGCGCAGCGGGAAGACTTGGGTCGTTCGTTACTCCTCCACTGTCTCGACCATCGCCTTCTGGAGTTATGCTGCCCAGTTTAATAGCGGTATGTTTATGGGAGAAGGCGCAAGACATTAATTGAGGGGCAGGGATATGTGTATTTTGGTTACACTGAAGGTAATAACAAACCTTGTTGCGGAACGAAAGTTGTGTATGTGATTTCGTGTGCTGCGTCTACTAAGTACTAACCAAAGCTACTAATTTATTGTTGGTTAATTCATGTTTGAGTGAGTGAGGGTGTGAGTGAGTGAGTGAGTGAGTGAGTGAGTGAGTGAGTGAGTGAGTGAGTGAGTGAGTGAGTGAGTGAGTGAGTGAGTGAGTGAGTGAGTGGGTGAGTGAATGTGAGAATAAAGAGCCTATCCGCACCTTCACGATATGCTGTTTATTCATGTTTCGTCACTTGTGTGAAAAATCCGGACCCAAATATATGTTGCTTTTATCCATATTATATACTTCATAGCAGGGGAGGGGAGGGACGCCATTTAACTCCCGGTAATGTCCTTGTTCGTCACTTTATCATCGTTGCACCACGGTTCTGTTTGTTCTGCTCTGGATTACACCGTGTCCGTCAGGTGGCAGCACCTTTGGACCTCTCAGCCTGGGGAAATAATGCTCAGCATTTGTGATCGCCAAGGTGGCCTTACACCAGAATAAGATAGAAATGATTATTAGCTCTCAGGCCAGTTATGGTAATAAAGTTAAGATAAAACTTGTCTCCGCCGCTACATCGCCTCGTCAACTTGCTCTAATAACGACAGTCAACAGAACACGGGGGTGGGGATAGGGGTGGGGGTGGGGGTACTACGGAGATACATACTGATTTCCTCGGGGGTGCTGAACC
>OZ024863.1:49949319-49956819 GCA_964017155.1 Oasisia sp. SBJ-2009 | reverse complement strand
TGTGTGCGTGTGTGCGTGTGTGTGTTTGTGTGTGTGTGTGTGTGTGTGTGTGTGTGTGTGTGTGTGTGTGTGTGTGTGTGTTTGTTTGTTTGTTTGCTTCTTGATTGTTTTTATTTCGTTAGTTAGACTATTTGATTTGGTTGTCTGTAGAGCCATGACCCATGACTCTGTTGTCAGTGTTGTATATATGTGGGTGAAATTGTGTGGCGGGCGGGATGATTTGTATTTTTACGGGGTCGAGGGTCATACGTTAGCAACAGTTTTAGCGCAGGCGACTGCCGTTTTTTCCGGCAACGTCTGTTAACTCGACTAGGGTAACATAATGACGATACCTTTGTCTGACGACTGCTGCCACCTTCTTGTGGTTGAGCTGCTCCTCCACGGCCCTCGCCAGTGTCTCGGCCTCCGAGCTCGTCACTGTCGGCCTCGTGCGCATCACCATCAAACTGTAGAAATGGACATCACGTAGCAGTGTCATATTACAAAGAGAGGGACTTTCAATACAAAACTGCGGAAACAAGTAACATAGTGGGTTCTTCGACAATGCTCTTCATGCCTGACCCTCAGTCTTGTAGAAGTTAATATACAACTGAGACATCACAGTTTAATTAGGTTGTACAATATGGACATCAGTATGATGTTACTTTCCATCACCCAAAGAAAGGTTAAGGGGTCATCCATGAAGTACCTCACCCTTCAACTTATGAAGTTAGAGTTTCATAGTCAGGGGAGCGTAATCATATCATTGTTCAGATCTTTCCGCAACCACCATTTCTTGAACCAGCGTTTGAACCAAATATTTCATATCTTCGCGGGAGCCAAGACTGCATTTAGAATCTTTACTCAGATGAATTTGTATTATATTACAAAAATACCAAATCTGGGACGTAGTTCTTTAGGTATGGACAACATTGGTTTTAACAGCCGCCATTTTGTTAAATGGCGGATATTAAGATTAAATGCAAAATATTTGATTGAATTGAAATCCTTTTCCACATACTTTATCTTTATATAAATATATCAGCTCCAAGTGTTCATAAGATATATTAATTAATTTTTAAGGCCGCCATCTTCAAAAATTGCGGATGTGAATGCATATCAAAGTTAACAGTTAAATTAAACAACTCGTTTTGACCGCCAACAATTTCTAAAATGGCCGCTATATAATTTGACGAAAATCATATGCAAAATGCTTCATGTTAAATCGAAATCTCCTTACCTGTATTTTGACACGAATATCATGACTCTATGTGACCTATTTGATGAGATGTAGTAGTATTCTTGATAGCCGCCATTTAAAAAACTAGCACAAGTAAATGTCGGAAAAAGTCAAATATAAAACATTTTAAATCGGTACAACGTATATTGTGTGACTTTCTGTGCAGCAGTTCCGGGGATATGGGGAAACGTAGGTTTGGAGGCTTGGCTCCAGCGAAGAAATGAAATGTCATGTTCATATCTAACGCTGGTCCCAACATGGTGCTTGTGGTACGATGTAGTTAAGTTTACAATTACGTATTTTATGACAAACCCCCTGATTTGTTCTTTTTACGTAATACTTGACACATATATAACTATTAATACAGCCATGCAGCAACTGTATAACTTATGCAGTCATTGCTATTTATGTATTCTTTAGTGCGATGCGTTATTTATTATAGAAAGGTATCGGGACTATGACAACTATTCAGAAATGATGTGACGTACTTTATGGATGGCCCTTAACTGAATGAATACAGCGGGTTTAGTTCTAGTTGTTTCCAGCACTCGGCTGGGTTATGCTAACTGACCAGTCTATATACACTGTGGTTCCATTACGTAACCTTTACGTAACCTTTCGCAGTCAGGGTACTTGTCGGCCTCATAGTTCTGTTATGTCCCAAACTGAGACGGGACCGATATTAACGTGATTCTCCAATTGAAGAGGTATACACAACGTCCAGTATAGAGAGCCAGTTTTACAACAATATAACATGTCTATCGCGGCCTAGTATTGAACCCCAACCACTACAATACCAGCGCCTCCCTCTAACCAACCTGTTGATTGGCTGCTCCAGCTGGAACTGGGTCATGTCGAATTTCGGCTGCTGGATGTCAACCGGCATCACTCTCCAGCCTTTTGTGGACGACTTGCACATCAGGAACAACACTTCACTGTCGTCGTCTGTAAACCCCACGATTGTGTTCAGTCGGGTCATCACATCATACAGCGACCAATGAAGTCAATGAATGTGACTAAGTTCCCATGTTTTACTCGCTCTGTACAACTTCTACAGCCTTTGCAATAGGTTCCAGTCCGATGTTGTAAATTCGTTAATACATCTGCATTATTATATATGCGGCACCTTCGTGTAGAAAATCATCTACTTACATGCATTGCTTACCCCTTGAAGAAAATCTATTTAGTTTCATTTTAATTTACATTTTCCTCTTAGAATAAATTCTAACATTGGGACGACTGCTCTTTCTGTAGCTGCAGCAACTCTTTGGATGTATGCTTCCTTTTAGCGTGAGGTCAACTGAACCTATAGCGTAATTCCGCCGTCATTTAGAAATGTACATTTATAACCTGGCTCCCTGGCGTATCAATCCATTTGTTGACAAATGGAATATGTATTGATTCTGAGATATCGTTTTGTCTTAATGTGCCTTCGTTTCCAAGGACTTTGACTTAATAGAAGTGATCTTACTATTATTTTAATGGAACCTCAGTTGAAGTGATCGTTCACGTCAAACAGCCTTACTTTCGCTGTTTTGATTGTTATCTCCGTACTGTCCCATGAACCACCTTGGAGCATTTTTCTGTCGCTCGCTGTACTCAGCATCTCCCACTTTCGGAGTGTTTAGATTCTGATTCTGGTTGGCCATTTGTTTCTGTTTCTGTTCGGCTGCCTTTGACGTCGTCTTGTTCATGTTCGGAGGACATGGCAGCGACATCTAGTGACATACACGTAAACCAACGTTGGTGAGTGGCTTTGAGTGCAAGTTGAAAGCCTCCCACCTGTCTCTCTCTCTCTCTCTCTCACTCTCTTGTCTGTCTGTCTGTCTGTCTGTCTGTCTGTCTGTCTGTCTGTCTGTCTGTCTGTCTGTCTATCAGTCTATCTATCTATCGATCTATCTATCTCTATCTCTCTCTGTTACTCTGTATCTCTCTCTCAATCTATCTATCTATCTCTCTTTCTCTTGCTATCTCTCTCCCTCTCTCCGTCTCTGTCTATCTGTCTATATGTCTGTCTGTCTGTCTGTCTGTCTGTCTTTCTGTCTGTCTGTCTGTCTGTCTGTCTGTCTGTCCGTCCGTCTATATATCTATCTGTCTGTCTGTCTGTCTGACTGTCTGTCTATCTATCTATCTATCTATATATATATATATATATATATATATATATATATATATATATATATATATATATATGTATATATATATATATATATATATATATATACATATATATATCTATCTCTTGCTCTCGCTCTCGCTCTCGCTCTCGCTCTCGCTCTCGCTCTCGCTCTCGCTCTCGCTCTCGCTCTCGCGCTCGCTCTCGCTCTCGCTCTCGCTCTCGCTCTCGCTCTCGCTCTCGCACTCGCTCTCTCTCTCTCTCTCTCTCTCTCTTTCTGAACAATTATCATGACATCAAAATTGTCCTCACACAAAACCGCGTGGATCACGAAAAAGCCCGGCAGTGTAAGCGAATAGAAAGTCTTCATCGCCCGCTAAATTGAGTCATTTGCAATTTCTTTTACCGTGACTGGGTTGTCGAACGATTCACTTTTCCACTCGATATCAACCACGGAGCTGCAGGCCAATAGATCATTGTTCTTCAAATTCTTTGATGCCTTCACGTTTCTGACATCAGATGTCTCCACAGGGCGCAGCTACAAAGCAGCAATGACTGTTAGTGGCTGCGTAATTTCACATTAAACTAGTAACAAACATACATCATACCGCACAATGGTGTAAATCTTAAAGGAAATAAAACTCCTTATGCTAAAAATCATATTATATTACATTCTGCTACATTTCCATGCTCACCAAACCAAAAAACAAGAACAAATTAATGAATTAATAATACGGCAGGTTATGTTATGTAACCTGCCATTTTCGAATGTACATACCTTTGCTGCATTTTCGCGATACCTAGACGTGGTGTCAGCTCGAATCACATATAATATGGCTTTCCAGATATTCATAGCACGGATCGACACGAATCCAATTTAATTGATAAAGTTAGACGTAACAGTAACAAATTGATAGTTTCTTTGCCTGAAGCTAGTTCGCTACAGCAGGTTTCATGTTGATTATTGTATAATAGGAACATAATCTGCTCCAATATATATATATATATATATATATATATATATATATATATATATATATATATATATATATTCAGCGTCAAAAAGAAATGCTACTCCAGCTACCTTATAGATATGGGGAAATTCCACACTATATGTCAATGTTAACACAGCATCAAATGCTGCAGTTACATTACCTGCATCATGATGTGCTCATCCTGTGTAAACGTGTTTGGCTCTACGGTGAACGAAATCCTGTTGTCCAGCCCCGATGCGACCTTCCCGCCTTGTTTTGGGAGTCGAAGAAAATCTCGTTTAGGTATCGAGACAATGGCGAGATGTGTCAGCTGTGCTACCTCGGCCTGTCCGAATTTCATGTTCTGCACAGCGGCAAATAACGTTCATGTAGCTCAGAAAATGTACACCCAATAGTATATGCAATACTAGTATTTGTAATGGAAACGGTATTAGTATTGGTATTACTTTTGCGTTTTTTGAAAATATTTGAGATGGAGGCAGCCTATTCTTCTATCCTATAACGTATATTTATATCCTTAAGATATCCAATACAAAAAATGAATAGTGCAATGTTTGCCGTCACTTGAAACCTGGCAACCAGACGACTTTCACGAGTGTCAAAATAAACATAACTAAAAAGAAATAAATTAATTGTTCTTATACATTTTATATGTTTGAATTTGGTTTTATGAGAACGTTTTACTTTGTAACAGCTGAAGGCAACTTCTTTCGTGTCCAGAGCCGTCCATTGTCCATCGTCAGTCTCGGCGACCATGGCGGCTTCCCGGCCCTGAGGTGGCCGCGGAGTGTAAAACGGAATAGCGACGTGGATCGGCTTCTGAAAGAACGGGTGCGTCATGTCATTCCAACGTTTGTCTCCTACTTACACACAACTCCCACGGGAGTCTCCTGACTTGTTGTATATAGCCAATTATAATAACTCATTAATTACTTCTCCCCGCCAAAACATGTACTTCCGGACATGCGCGTAAACGGTTGGTGCAGCAGTGTTTTTCAGAAGCAGGCTTTATCGCTGCAGGATCACGGGGGCGTGTCTTGTCTTTCATGAATGACTTATAATAATACATAATAATAAGAAGAAAGCTGTATTGCCATATTCAACGTGCATTGCATGATTAATTATAATGCCGAAAAACTGTTTCAATGACAACACGTAGATCACTACGGATTTGTGAAAGGATACGGTCCCATTGCCGATCACAACAATATACTGCATCCAAATCAACATGGCTTCCGAAAGGGTTTATCTCGCGAGACGCAACTTGTTGATACCATACACGAACTAGCTTATTCAATTAATCAAAAGACGCAAACAGATGTCATCTTTCTGGACTTCAATAAGGCATTTGACAAAGTATCACATGATAAACTTCTGCATAAGATCCGTTACTATGGGATAGGCGGAAAGACCAATACATGGATCAGTGCATTCCTGTGTTCTCGCAGTCAACAAGTTGTCGTCAACGGACAAACATCGCAGTCAGCTGGTGTACTCTCGGGAGTCCCACAAGGAAGTGTGCTGGGCCCTATGTTGTTTTTAATGTATATCAACGACATCGCGGAAGGAGTGACTTCGCAAATGCGCATGTTCGCTGACGACAGTATTGTTTACCGTCAGATACATACTCCCGCTGACCATTTCACACTTGCGTCTGACCTGAACAAACTTCTCTCATGGGCAAAGACATGACAGATGGATTTTAATGTGTCAAAGTGTGCCGTCTTATCGGTTACTAACAAGAGGAACATATCAACCTATAACTACTTCATGGGGAGCCAACAAATACCACGGACTGACAACCAGGACTACCTGGGGGTTACCATCAACACAAAATTATCGTGGCAACCACATATCAACAAAGTCCAGAACAAAGCCAGCAAGACACTTGGCTTACTCAAAAGAACACTGCATGCGGCGCCACCGCAAGTGAGACAAACAGCATTCGAGGTACTCGTGCGACCAACACTCGAGTTTGCCACATGCGCCTGGGCACCTCACACAAAGACAGGCATTCAGACAATAGAGCGCGTACAAAGGTCCGCTGCGCGGTTTGTCACCGGTGATTACCGCAGAACGTCAAGTGTCAGTGATATGTGCACTAACCTGATGTGGAACTCCTTGTACACACGAAGGCGGATAAGAGATGCAACTATGTTTTTTTAAATTCATCACGGACTAATGCACATCAGCTTGCCTGTCATCATCACCACAGCAGATGCGCGCACCAGACGCCAACACAAGCACAAACTACGAACCCTACCTGCCAATTGCACTCCCTACCAGCAGTCATTCTACGTACGCTGTATTCCACTGTGGAACGCACTACCCGAGGAAGCTGTCACCGCATCTACCACAGAAGTATTCCAGAGAGCCGTCATCCCAGTCATTCAGACATTGACATTATAATAGATTGTTTTAATGTTAATCATGGACTGCCTGCTTTTTTAATGTACTATTAATTTTATTGATCTATTTATTCTAATATTTTATTAACTGATTATTTTTATATATTTATATATTTATATATTTTATATATTTATTATATTCATCGTTTTAATTTACAGTTAACTGGATTTATCTATTGTCATATTTATTTTATTAACTTATTATTTTAGCGCACATTATTTTAACCACAACTGCAGGATAGTGAAATATCACTTTTAAGCAGTATAACACTTGAAGACTTGAAGACTGAACTCTTATCAGCGAAACAATATACCACGAATACAATATTATCTATTTCTGCAGCAAGGCCATAACCTATCTACAACCTTTTCACGGCAACACTACCACAATTATAAAACAACCTCCAATAGAGCAAAACGTATGACAACACAACAACAACCTCTGTGACGGAAACAGTTCTAGCCCACCTAAACAGCCTACATGATCTTATGGAACGTCAAAACTCCCACACACCATGTACCAGCGCACTCAATGGTCTCGTGGATCACAACAAATTAAATTGTTAGTGCAGTTAATCAAATCCTTGACGGCAACACCATTATATCCTGAACGAAGCCAACCCAGTAACAACAATAATAATTTTATCAGCACAATCTAAATTACAGAGAACTTCGTCGTATCCAACGCAAAGGTGTTATTATGGTCACATGCGTAGCAGGCCAAAGGTCGTTCTAGTTTGTGGCTCATAATTTTCAGGTAAA
>OZ024863.1:49941819-49944319 GCA_964017155.1 Oasisia sp. SBJ-2009 | reverse complement strand
TTGACATAAAGACATGATATCCGAATAAGTGAACTCCACTACAGAACACCCCTCAAGTGGCATATAGCAATACACCAAAATACCAAAATTACCGTTACCATTATTGTGAATGAATACACACAGTGGTTGTTCGTGGTACACAACTCAGTGCCGAGAGTACAAATGTAGAAACACGCGGTGATTAATGCAACTGTTTCAGCCCGACGTGAGGAGAGATATAAATTCAGACATAACACTGTCCGTCTTTCTCCTTTACTTCGCTCCCCATCAACGTGTCGTCAGACGTGAGCTCCCGACGATCATTCGCTTCCTCCGCCGCGGAACCTCTCGATCATAGAGGCGAGCCCGTCCGCTAAGGCTCGGTGCCCGGTCTCCTCCAGCGCTTTCTGAAGCTTCTTCACCTGCAATGAAAGTGTAGGGTTTAATGGGACCTTTCTTGTGACTTTCCCTCACGTTGTCTTCCCTCTGTCATGACTCCAGTCCTCCCACCAAACACCATCTGGTTACCGTCTCCCCGTGACCACCAATCCTCAATCCTGCCCTCTTCCCTGACAATTTGTTGTCCTATCATTTCCCCTCCCGTTTGAACGAAATGTTACACATGAGTACCCAGACTTGTAGTTGTAGATATCATGTGATAATAGTGGGGATAAAAACAACTGTCAATATAAATTAAATTCATGTCATTCTAAACTATACCTTCCGGCATAAACCAAGTATGAACAGGTGTCCTTGTGAAAGCACACGTGTTCTGGGTGTGTGGTGCTTGTCGTAATATGACAAAATGTAGATTAACCTCACGATTCTTTTACCTGGCTTTCCGCGCGAGACTGCTGCGTGATCCACTTCATCAATACCCCGAACTTGACATCATTTAGGCCGCCGTTTTCCGAGTTCAACACAATCTTTCTAATCTTGTTCACCTGCATCTTGTTCACGCCCAGGAGTTTCACCAAATCTTCCCAATTATCGCCGAGTTCAGTCGCTAGATGGCGCAGTAGTGCTTCATTGAGGCCGTCTTTTCGGCCGGAGATTTTCATAGGCGCGGTGACCGGAGGCCGAGTGGTCAAATCGACGTTCTAGAGAGAAAGCGTGCAGATTGTTTTGCATATCTAACGGTCATGATAAATAAGATGACATCGACGACAAATAAGACAACAAAATGAGAACGTTATGTCGACCAGTATTTTGAATATAAACACATTCCTCCGACCACTGAATTTCTGCAGTTGCTAAGATGTTAACTTAATGTCAAAGTGCTGACAATTGTGGAATAACTGATAACTAAATTGTTGACATAAATAAAAACGAACTTTATGATTATTAGAATACTACGCTCATTGATCATTAGTAACTGTGGGCGTATATAAAAAGCGGCATTGGATATCGGCTCCTACAACGGGATAGGCACGCACACACAAGAGCTCACGCATACACGCACACATAGATGCACATATATACGTTCACACACAAACACACACACACGCACGCGCGCACGCACGCACGCACGCACGCACGCATGCACACACTCACACACACACACACACGCACACACACACACATATACACACACACACGCGCACACACACACACACACACACACACACACACACACACACACACAAAGACACACACACACACACACACACACACACACACACACACAGACACACACACACACACACTCACACACTCACACAAACAAACAAACAAACACACACACACACACACACACACACACAATATGCTCATATTGACTTCTTACCTCCTTCGGTAGTTGAATAAGCATCTCACAGAGGAAGACTCGCACTGTCTTGAAGACTGTCTCTCGCCGATTGTTCCCTCTCTCGCCGATTGTTCCCGTCTTTGTCCTTCACCATCTTCTCTTCTGATTTCTTCTCCTTCTTGTACAGCTGCACGAAGCCTTGATACACCGGGTATTTTTCCTGCATGTATGTATTTGCGATCTCGATCGAAAAGTTGAAAGATGTACACACAGGCGAATTGTAGACCTGTTGAAGGTCACTGACTTTATTCGATGATTTCACGTTACCACGGAAGTTCACTTCGATCTCATCGCCTTCCGCCAGCATGAAGTAAGGACTGATGGCTGGTCCGTCGCCGTAGCCGTCGTCAGAAAGTGTCTTCATCGTGTCAGCGATGTCCGTCTGCTGTACCACGTGAAGTGTGACGTCACCCGGGTCTCGATTGCTGGCGGGAATTGTAGCATGTTGTGAGAAAGTTTCATTTTACACTGAGCATTAATTAATTGGAATATCAAAATATTTTATCTTAGATTATAGAGCTGCATGGGTAAATATGGTCGATTGCAGGATGAATCGCACACATTTTTTTATATAACAGTATGGTTCTGTGTGTTTTTGTGTCATACGTTAGAAACAGTTTTAGTGCAAGTGACTCTCATTTCTTACTTTTGTCTGACGACTGCTGCCACCTTCTTGTGGTTGAGCTGCTCCTCCACGGCCCTCGCCAGTGTCTC
>OZ024863.1:49856819-49931819 GCA_964017155.1 Oasisia sp. SBJ-2009 | reverse complement strand
GTGTTGCCGCGAGACTGAGTGTAAAGTAAGTGTTGTCTTCTCTAAGTAGAGATGTCTTCCTGGCTGGTTGTGGCGTGTAGCGATAATCGCAGTGTTTATCGGTGACGTGGATTCAATACGCAGAGTAAATGGAACGATTGTATACATTGCTTCGTGCGTTTCTTTGTCGTCTATGCAGGTCATTAATAAATATACGTTTGTTGATTTGGTGTTGACGTTGCCTAGTCACGATGCTTAGTCACGAGGCGCGGTGTGGAAATTGTCCACCGCCAGTGCCGCTTCGTGCGTTTCTTTGTCATGTATGTAGGCCAGTTATAAATAAACGTTTGTTGATTGGGTGTTGACGTTGTTTTGTCAGGAAGTACGATGTGGAAATTTCCCACCGTCACCACAACTTAGCGAATGTCATTGTTCATATTGTACAGCTCTATTTGCGTGCTACGGTGTCTCGCTCGAATTGTAAAACCTTTTACTCTCAGTTAAAGACGCTCCTTGAAGTGGCGCCACCTGTTGTCCACACTAGAGAGCGTGGATCCAGAACTAACTTGGCGTTATGGTGAATAAGGTTGGTGAATCAGAGTTGTAATTATAACTGACTCCCGAGATAAACCATCAAGTAACAACAGATTTTGTAGATTATAAGAATATTCGTATCATCTAACAATGTCGATTATATTATTTGTATCTGTGTTATAAACCAGTTTGTGTGTGTGTGTGTGTATATATATATATATATATATATATATATATATATATATATATGTGTGTGTGTGTGTGTGTGTGTGTGTGTGTGTGTGTGTGTGTGTGTGTGTGTGTGTGTGTGTGTGTGTGTGTGTGTGTGTGGTTGTGTATGCATGTATGCATGCTTGTTTGTTTGTTTGTTTGTTTGTCTGTTTGTCTGTTTGTCTGTTTGACAAGGAATTCACTATGAACACATCGTAGCACGTATATGACATGTGAACATTGCTGCAGAACAGTTGCAGTGTGGTGTGAATATTTATACTCTACACATCCATGGATGGATTGGTTTATTAGCTGTGACTATTGGTCTACCTAGCACCTATGACAACTGTAAGATATTTATGAAATGTTTACGCCTTCCGTGCTCACTGAACAGTGTTCCTTTTTATGTGATTGTCTACAGAGGAATTAAAGTATTCTACGACGTGTGGTTAACCTGAGAAATATTATGAACAATATTACACTGGAATAGGAATGATAATTGGCTCTCACGCAAGTTATGGAATAAAATGTAAATGAGGACACATATTTTATCAGATAATATTACAGTTTAAGCATGTTATGAGACATGAGACATGAGACATGAGATAGGAATACAGGCTGTCATGTACATGTCTCTCCAATATCTTGCTGAGAGCACACAAGACTGATATCGGTCGATAATTGCCCTTGTTTTCATTAGGCCCCTTCTTAATTGTGTATCGGGATAATTTTCGCAAGTTTCCAAGCGTTGGAATTTTCCACTCACAATGCTTTTGTTTATGAGTGTGATGGCAGGCGCAACTGCTTTCAACAGTCTAGCACTGATTTTGTCGGCTCCTGTGGATTTGTCAGAACGGAGAGTCATGAGTGCTCTGTATACCGTGTGTTGTTTGATTTCTGGTATCGAGAATGGTGTATCCAACTTGTCACTGACAAAATTTTTGAGCTGTGTGTGTTGTTGTTGTCGTGTGTCTTGGCTGTCACTAGTGTATTGACTGGCTATGTTTGTGAAGTATTCGTTGAAAGTATTAGCAATGTTTTCAGGTTCTGTGATTTCTTGTTCACCGTCCCTGATGACACATGGCGTTCTCGTTTTATCCCGTGGACACATTTCACGCAGATGCGCGACTAGCTTCGTTCCGGACTGGTTAGTTCGCAGTCCACCATGTGGCGCCTTTGCAAGTGACAACATTCGCTAGTTTTAAAAATAGACTTCCGTTTCTGTCAATCTTCGGGTATCAATCCACTAGAAGCTATGTCAGGATTGTACGTAGAATAACATTAATTTTGTGGGGCTCAGAACCACCGGAGCGTCAGTACCACTTCGCTTCCGTTGGAGCGTCAGTACCACTTCGCTTCCGTTGGAGCGTTAGTACCACTTCGCTTCCGTTGGGGCGTTAGTACCACTTCGCTTCCGTTGGAACGTTAGTACCACTTCGCGTCCGTTGGAGCGTTAGTACCACTTCGCTTCCGTTGGAGCGTCAGTACCACTTCGCTTCCGTTGGAGAGGGGTGCTGTTAAAAACATTCGCTGCCACGGCGTCATCATCATCATCATCATCATCATGCTGTCGGTTGCGAAGCGACAAAGACTGCTTCCATCACTTGACTGTTGCTCTCCATTTGTCTCTCTGCTGTGAGAGTGATGTCCATGAGTCGATCTTTATGTCTCTCAGCTTCAGGTTACTCTTGATGGTATCTTTGAACCGGAGACGACGGCGCCCTCTCTTTCTGTGACCAGATGACAGTTGGGAGTAGAGAACCTGCTTTGGTAGCCTGTCTGGTGACATCCTCATGAGGTGTCCAGTCCACCGGAGATTCTTTCTGATCAGAAGATCTTCCATAGATGGCAGCCATGTCCGTTCGAGTATTTCCTTGTTTGTCACTTTGTCCATCCATGTTATCTTCATGATCGAACGCAGATGTCGCATCATGAAGGCATGCAGCTTTTTCACCTGTCGTATGTACACTGTCCAGGCCTCGGCTCCGTATAGGAGGGTGAACAGCACGATTGCACGGTATAGCTTGCCTTTAACCCGCATGGGCACATGGTGGCTGTTCCAGAGTCTCTGGCGTAGTCGGCCGAACGATGCACTAGCCTTGGCCATCCTCCTCTGTATTTCATCGTCAATGCATCCGTCATTTGATATAGTGCTTCCGAGGTAGGTGAATTCCAGAACAGAGTTCAGCTTGTTTCCATCAACCATGATATCCTCCTCTCGGGTTCTTGTAGAGTTGGGTTGGTACAGCACCTCGGTCTTCTTCATGTTAATCTTCAGGCCGAACTTCTTTGACGCATCGGAGAAAGCATCCACTACTTTCTGCATCTCTTCAGCAGAGTGTGCAACCACTGCACTGTCATCTGCGAATAGCAGCTCTCTCATCAGTATCCGAGTAGTCTTGGTCTTCGCTCTGAAGTGTGCGACGTTGAATAGGTCAGCGCTCTGTCTGGACTGTATGTAGACGCCATCCCCCATGTCTCGGAAAGCATCGTCGAGCATTGCTGATAGGAAGATGGATAAGAGCGTGGGGGCCAGTCACAACCTTGCTTGACCCCATTTGTGACCCTGAACGATTCCGAGACTTCCCCTCCAACACTAACATTCGCCATCATTCCGGTATGTAGTGCCTCGATCATTGTTGTGAACTTCTCTGGGCAGCCATACTTCTTCAGTACCTACCATAGTCCAGTCCTCCCAACTGTATCGAACGCCTTACTGAAGTCGACAAATACCATTTACAGTGGTCGGTCCTGCTCAATGCACTTTTCTTGTAGTTGTCGGAGACAAAATATCATATCTATGATGCTCCGGTTACCTCTGAAGCCACATTGTGTCTCTGGAACTATCTCTGGTGTTATGTGGGTAGATAGTCTGTTGAGGAGGATCCTGGCAAAGATCTTGCCTGCTATGGAAAGAAGAGAGATTCCTCTGTAGTTCCCGCAGTCTGTTCGATCACCTTTCTTGTAGATGGTTATAATGCTGGCATCCTTCCATGCTTGTGGTGCAGAACCCATATCCCAGGCATTGGTGATTAGTTGGTGCAGTCTGCTGAACAGATTGTCTCCTCCGTGCTTCCATACTTCTGCAGGAATTCCATCTCCTCCAGGTGCTTTGCCATCTTTCAGGCCGGCGATTGCTCTAGTCATCTCATCCATAGTTGGAATCTCATCGAGGCTTGTCTTGGTAATGCGCTGCGGGATGTTGTCCAGAGCTTCATGATCTATGCCGCCAGGGACGTTGAGTAGCTTCTGGAAGTGTTCACTCCATCTTGCCACAACTCTCTTGCTGTCAGAGAAGGTCTCCATTCCATCTGTTGATTTCATTTGAACAGGTCCCTTCTTCTTGGGTCCCCACACTTCCTTCAGTCCACTGTAGAAGCCCTTCATATCGTTTCTGTCAGCAGCTCTCTGCAGCTCCACTGCCTTCCTTTCCCACCAGTCCGACTTCAGTGCACGGGTGTGTTTTTGTAGCAGTCTGCAGGCATCTTTGTATGCTGCAGTGGTGGATCTAGTGCTCCTGGTTTGCAACACTCTCTGGTGGGCTTGGTCTCTTCTGCTCATAAGAATCTGTAGCTCCTGGTCGTTGGGGTCGAACCAGTCCTGGTTTGTTCTGTCTGGCTTGCCAAGATATGTCTTGGCTGTGTTGTACACGACCTGCTGCAGAGCTGCCCATTCCTCGTCTGGTGTTGAGTTTTCCTTCTCCTCCCATTGGGCGAGAGCACTGTCCATCTCCTATTCAAAACTGTCCCTATGGCTGATGGTACTTAGTTCTGCAGTGTTGAGCTTGGTCGGCTTATTTGTCCCTTGCCTGTTGTGCTTTTGGCGTATTCTGAAAGCCACGTTTTGACCTCAGCATCTGGTGATCGGTCCAGCAGTTTGCTCCACGCATAGCTCGGGTGCTGTGGATGTCCATCTTATCCCGACACCTCGTGATGATGAAGTCGATCATATGCCAGTGTTTCGAACGAGGATGCATCCAGGTGGTCTTGCGTTCATCCTTCTGCTTGAACATGGTGTTCGCCACTGTCAGTTCAAACCCAGAGCACAGAGCCAGTAGAAACTCGCTATTGGAGATGCATTTCCAAATCCCATGTTTGCCTATAACCAAGGGCCACTTGTCATTGTCTCTTCCTATCCTCGCATTGAAGTCTCCTATCAGCAGTAGCTTATCTGTACGAGGGATGCCACTGAGCACACTTGCCAGCTGGTTGTAGAAGGCCTCCTTGTTTTCATCTGGGTTTGTCATTGTCGGAGCATACACGCTGATAATTGTAGCAAAGTTGTCCTTGCTCAGAGGTAGTCTCATCGTCATGATTCTGTCGCTTACTGGCCGTGGCATTTCTGTCAGCTTTGTGATGATATCCTTTTTTGATAGCAAAGCCCACTCCAGCCTCCCTTCTTTCTCCTTCGGGTTTGCCACTCCAGAAGAAAGAGTATTCCAAGTCGTTGAGACTACCAGACTCTCAGAACCTTGTTTCATATAGGGTGGCGATGTCGATGTTGTATTTGGCAAGTTCCTTTGCTACTAGTGCCACAGTGCCATCTTTCTGGTCGGTTAGTTCCTTATCGGTCGAGGAGAGTCCTGACGTTCCATTGTCCAATTATCAGTCGTTGTCTTCTTTGTCTTCTTCTTCCTAGCTGATTATCCACTAGCGACGGAAGATGAGGTCGAGCAGCGCGGTCCTTTGTAACCCAGGCGACGGCCGATCCAGTATGGAGTTTCGTACAGTTGTACATTTCATGGAAGCTGCTTGCAAAAAGTGTTGAAGTGCCGCTGACTTTTGCAAGTTATTAGCGTCACTCTCTCGGGGAACAAATAGAGGTCTCACACCGGCAAGAACATGTCAAGACAGGCGCAAACTATTTATCCCTGCAGTGGCTGGTCGAGAGATGTTGGGAGTTCCATACACCAACCGCCCTTGATGCTGCCACAGTGACATGGTTTTCTGGTTAGGGTTTGCTCCCTTACCCTTCGGTTCTGACAAGAACCTATACCACAAGGCAGTGGTTTACAACTCTGCATTGCAGGGGCGTCAAACTCCCTGAGGTATTGCAATACCTGAGGTACTGCAATACCTGCATACCATAGCGTCATAACCTAAGCTTATCCACTATTTCTACTTCTGTCAACACATTTATACTTAGAGATGTGTCCATTTTTTACCTTTACAGTAGCACCGTTGGTTAGCGAGAGGAATCGATTACAAATCTATGACTGTTGAAAATAATAACATTATAATACGTCATGTTAACCTATTTATTTCCCAGTTACTATCATGATGCGATAGTTTATAGATTATTTCCCTGTTACAACGCAATCAACTCCCAATTAAGCTCTCATTTTGAGAATTTGTTCAACCCTTTTCTCGGTGCTTTCAGGCAGGGCATGGGGTGTCAGTCCACTCTACTGAGACTACTAGAGGATTGGCGCAAGGCACTTGACAGTCATAAGTATGTCGCTGCCATTCTCATGGACTTGACAAAGGCCTTTGATTGCCTCCCTCACAGCCTGCTCTTAGGTAAACTCAGTGCGTATGGCCTTTCTGAGAAATCATGCAGTTTAGTTAGTAATTACCTCAGCAACAGGAAACAGCGAGTGAAATTAGGACCTCACTACAGTGAGTGGGCTGACATCGTCAGAGGTGTACCCCAAGGCTCTATTCTTGGCCCTCTTCTTTTCAATGTTTTTATTAATGATATTTTTCAATTTTTGGATAAATCCTCTCTCTACAATTATGCCGATGATAACACCCTGTCTTATGCTCATTCACATTCTGACACTCTCATTCACACCTTGCAACAAGACTGTACTTCTACATTACAGTGGTTCAATATAAACCAAATGAAGGCTACCCCATCCAAATTCCAAGCAATTAGCTTCGGCAAGAGTGGAACAAGGGACATAACAAATTTTACTTTTGAAAGCACTACCATTCACTGTGAAAACTCTGTTGTCCTTCTCGGCATTGAGATTGATCATTCGTTAACTTTTAACACACATATTGCGAACATCTGCAAAAAGTCAGCTAGACAGTTAGCGGTCTTAAAACGTCTCGGTCATCTCCTTACTCGACAAGGGAAACTTGCGATTTTCAAATCATTCATAACATCAAACTTCAACTACTGTCCTTTGATCTGGCATTTTTGTAGCCAATCTAGCACCCAAAAACTTGAAAAAATTCAAGAGAGAGCACTTCGCTTTATCTACAATGATTATTCATCCACGCATCATGACCTTTTAAAGACCGCTAACACCGAACACCTCCACGTTAAACGGATAAAAGAAATGGCATGCGAAGTATTCAAAATTGCTCCAAGTTTTATTCAAAATCTCATCGTTCTAAAATGTTCCCAGTATTCCATGCGAAAGGAAAACACTGCAGTTGTCCCTAAGGCAAACACATCTAAATATGGACTTAAATCATTTGTCCGTGATGGGCCCCGGATCTGGAACAGCCTGCCAAATGAAATGCGAAAAACCGTTAACTACGGCGAGTTTCGCAGACTGATCCGGAACTGGGATGGCCCATCATGCAATTGCTCTATAGGTAGGTAAACAGCTAACATAACTGTTGGCGGCGGGAAAATTGGTGGATGCAGATGTTTGAATTTGGTGGTGTATAAAAGTTGAAAAACAAGCGGAAGTATTGATTGATAAGTATTCTTGTGCTAGGGTTATTCATAAGGGTGTACTAGACATATATTGAGTGGCAGTTTTGGTTAAATTTAGTTAGTTAACAGTATTTTTGAACATATTAGTATACGTGGGTGATAATAGGGTAATCTAGCCTTCGACAAATTGTAAACAAGACTGAGCAAAATCTGTTTATTTGATATCGTATATAACAGACAAAGCAATAAGCGTAACAACTATATGTGTAAGGTAACACTCTGAATAGGTATCATTGTTATTAAAAATAAACAAGCTTTTTAGTAGGAATCCTTACTTTGTGCAGACTATTATTTATAGTGGGTGAAATAGGGTAATCTAGCTTTCAACAAGATTGTAAACAAAATTTAGCAAATCTGATAAATTGATATAATATATAACAGATAAAGTGGTAAGCAAAACAGCTGCATACATAGGATAATTCTTTGATTCGGCGCCATTGTTATTAAAAATAAGCAAGTGTTTTAGCAGGAAGTCCTAGTCTGTTTATATAGGTAGTGTCCAAAGTATCCGCTAGGGAACGGTACCAGTACAGAATAAAATTATTGTTCATGGTAGCATAGGTAGTAAGTTGTTTATAACACGTAGTGTGCTGCAGTTGCTGTACACAATAAACAAACAGTCTTTCTAAAGACTAAGTTGGTATAAACTAAGTTGATTTGATCAATCGTAATATGGCACCTTCCAAGCGGCAAGTGAAGGCAAGGAGGCACTTGCTATGTGATCACTGCCACAGCTTGGTGGATTTTGCCTTATCGGGGTGCGGAAAGTCTTGGTCAGAGACAACGGAGGAAGGGTTTACTTTCCAATGTTTAGGGTGTTGGAAAGTGGACTGTCTGACGGCAGAGCTAGCTAGGCTAACGGATCTTGTGAAGGGGATGGAGAGAGGAGGGAGGATGATAGCAAGGAAAACAAATGGAGAAAGAACAACAGAAAACATGCCATGCATGAAGGAGACAGTGGAGAAAGTGACAGTAGAGAAGGAGGGAGGCACAAGGGGACAGGAGATGATAGAAGTAGATGCGACAGGAGGAAAGATGAAGGGAAGAAAGGAACTGAGAGTAGATATGACCAAACGGAAGTCAATAACAAGGAAGATGTCAGGAAGAAAAGAGACAGGAAAGAAAGGACCAACAGAGAAAGCGGCAGGGGGGAAAGTCAGCAACCAGGGAGATGCAAAACGGAGGAGCTACTCTGAAGCAGTGATCGAGGGTGCATTGAGAACAGAAAGGGTTTTTATGGGCGACTCAATTTTGCGAAAGACGGACAAGACGTTAAACAAAGGAGAAGATGTTGTTGTTTGTCTTCCGGGCGCTCGGATTGAGCATGTGACAGATAGGGTAGAGAACGTGTTGGGGCATGACCAGGGAGGATCTATATTAGTACATGTAGGGACGAACAATGCAGACAGGGAGGGGACAACTAGAATAGTGCAAAGATACAGACAGTTGGTAGGGAAATTGAAGAAGACAAGAGTTGAACAGATCATTCTCTCAGGAATCTTGCCAGTAATCGGAGGAAGGGGAGCAACCTATAGAAACTGTAAGAGGATGGCAATCAATGCTCTGGTGGAGCAGATGTGTGAAGGAGAAGGAGTTGGATTTGTAGATTTGTGGGGATACTTTGTTGGGAAGGAAGATATGTACATGAGAGATGGCCTCCATCTAAGCGGAAAGGGCGCAGCAGTGTTCTCTGAGAACCTGCTTCAATCTATGGACAGAGGAACAGGTTGCAATTTTTTAAACTAGTTTCGCAGGGGGGATACACAGAGAAGCCAAATACTAGAGGCATAGCTAAAGACAGCAAAAAGAAATCAGCAAAAAACAGCCTGGAAAGCCCTACGAAATTTGGTTATAAATGTGTTTGTTTAAATGCAAGGAGCATAGTAAACAAAAGAAATGAACTAAACATTATGGTACAAGATATTGACCCTCACATAATAGGTATAACTGAATCTTGGGCCACCCCCGATATATCAGATGCCGAATTAGGAATGACAGGATATGTAATGTTTAGGAAAGATAGATTAGGAAGAAGGGGAGGCGGAGTTATTTTATATATTAAAGAATCCATCCAGGCTTATGAAATAAAATTAGAAAAAGAAGCAGAATGTGAAGCTGTCTGGTGTAACATAGTTACAGGAAACTCAACATTAACTGTTGGGTTAGTTTATCGTAGTCCAAACATAAGCATAGAAGAGAATGAAAAAATGCACAACGCTATAAAAGAAGTGAGTAAACGGGACTGTATTATTATGGGGGATTTTAACCATGGGCATATACAGTGGACATCTCTACAGAGTACTGGGAGAGAAGTTCAAGAGTTTTTAAATTTAGTACAAGATTTCAACATGTGTTAGAACCAACCAGGGACAAGAACGTGTTGGACATAGTTTTGAGCTCACAGAAGGAATTTGTTGATAATGTCAATATATGTGAGCCACTGGGATGTAGTGATCATAACCAGATACATTTTATCATCAAAGTAAAAGGAGAACGGAACAGAAAAATACGGTACAGGAAAAATTTTCACAAAGGAAGATATAAGGACATGAGGGAATATTTAGCGAAGATAGACTGGAATAACACACTGAAGAATAAGACAGCAACAGAATGCTGGAATATCTTAAAGAGGGAAATTGACTGCGTCGTTGACAAATTTGTCCCCTTGAAAAAACAGGGGAAAAGGTCAAAGAAGAAACACTTATCGAAGGAAGCCATTAGAAAAATCAAGTACAAGCAAATGATGTGGAAGACATATAGACATACTGGAAGTGAAGAAGACTATGCCATTTATAAAGAAGCACTTAATCAAGCTACAGCTGAAATTAGAAATTCGAAGAGAAGCTATGAACAAAAAATAGCTTTCAACATAAAACATGACAGCAAGAGTTTTTATGCGTATGTTCGAAGTAAACAGAAAGTTCAAGATAAGGTCGGGCCACTAGAAGGTAGTGATGGAAACATAATAACGGAGGGATTCTTAATGGCAGAAAACCTAAATGAATACTTTAGTTCTGTGTTTACCAGGGAAGATATTAGTACATTACCAGTACTAGAGACTAAGTTCGAAGGGAGAGAGTGTGACTATTTAGGACAACTAACTGTAACCCCAAAAATGGTAGCTATGAAAATAAGAGATATGAAGGATAATAAATCACCAGGAGTGGATGGGATTCCTCCCAAATTACTACTGGAAATTGTAGAACAAATTAGCATACCACTTGCAACAGTGTTCAATTTGGCATTAGAGGAAGGAGTGGTTCCGGTAGAATGGAAAGAAGCAAACATCATACCATTATTTAAAAAAGGATCAAGAAGCAAGTCAGAGAACTATAGACCAGTGAGTTTAACATCGGTGATTTGTAAACTATTAGAAAGACTAATTAAAGAACACTTGGTTGATTTTCTTGTTAAAAATAAATTGATAAACACATCTCAACATGGGTTTTTAAAAGCGAGGTCATGCTTAACAAATATGTTATGTTTTTGGAAGATGTCACAAAGTGGGTAGATGAGGGATCACCAGTAGATATAATCTACTTAGATTTTTAAAAAAGCCTTTGACAAAGTGCCACACCAAAGATTACTACTTAAACTAAAGGCCCATGGCATAGGAAATAGTATGATTAACTGGATAGAAAATGGCTTATTGATAGAAGACAAAGAGTAGTAGTTGATGGGGAGGTTTCAAATTGGAAATCTGTTTTGAGTGGAGTACCGCAAGGATCAGTATTGGGACCTATTTTATTCTTAATATATATCAATGATTTGGATGATGACATAACAAGCAAGGTGTTGAAGTTTGCGGACGACACAAAAGTGTTTAGGAAAATTAAAAGTGATGCAGATAAACAGCATTTACAAGATGATCTAAATAAGTTGATAGAATGGTCTGAGAAATGGCAAATGCTGTTTAACTTTGGAAAGTGTAAGTGCCTCCACACAGGACATGGGAATGAAAATGCACAATATACAATGGGTGGTACTGTACTAAATACTACTGTAAAGGAAAAGGACTTAGGTTTAACCATTAGTGCTGACATGAAGGTATCAGAGCAGTGTGGAATTGCAGCAGCGAAGGCAAACCAAATTCTTGGATTAATTAGGCGTAGTGTACAAAGAAAAAGAACTAATAATACCGCTTTATAAAACAATAGTTAGGCCTCATTTAGAATATTGTATACAAGCATGGAGGCCATATCGCAAGAAGGATATTGATATGCTAGAAAGAGTACAAAGGAGAGCAACAAAAATGATACCAAAACTCAGGAATATTAGTTATGAAATGCGTCTAAAAAAATGTGGTCTAACAACACTAGAAACCAGAAGATTGAGAGGAGATCAGATTGAGGTTTTTAAAATATTGAATGGGTATGAAAATATTGACAGAAATATTTTTTTCACGGTCAAGCAAGAGAGAAGGACTAGAGGACATGGAGTTGCATTAGCAAAGAAGCAGTGTAGACTAGATATTAGAAAATTTTCATTTTCACAAAGAATAGTAAACGAATGGAACAAATTATCAGCTGATTGTGTAGGTGCTAGAAGTGTTAATATGTTTAAAAATAAAATTGACATATACCTAAGACGGGCGGGGTATACTTAGATAGATAGGTTGGACTCTCGATAAGCCAAACGGCTTCCTTGTCCACCTGCCATCTAGAGTTGATTCTCTAGGTGGCAATCTTGTTAAATCTTGTTAAATCTAACATGTTTGTCGCCATGCCAATATTAGCAATATAACTTTCATTGCAATATAACTTTCATTGTATATATGCAATATGGATATGTGTAAAATATTTTTAATCCATAATTTATTCTTTAGATCTATTTATTTAAATGTTTTAAAGTATTTATTATTTTTAATAAGTTTAGTCAATATACATCTCTACATTTTAATTTATATTTATGCAAATGTCTTAAATTATATATTATTTCAATCTATTTTAACCAATATACTTTGCATGTTTTATGTATCAAAAAAAAAAACATGATGTATATTATACATGCATGTATTATTATATTTATCTTGTACTCATTACCCTATTTTATATGTATTATTGCTGTCATTTAAAATGTTCTGTATGCTTGTTATGGTTTTATGTCTTATTAGCTCAGATGAGCTAATGTTGCCAAATTATCATGTAACCGACGTTAAATAAAGTTTCTTGTATCTTGTATCTTGTATCGTGTATCACATTTCGACCGTTAAAATAATTATAAACATGTGGTATGCAATAGAACAACTGCTTTAGATGCTTCTGATTATACTGGCCAATGGTGACTACAAGAAAAGGCAAACAATATTACACATTAGGAAGTGAAAACGGCGCCTAAGGTTAATACGAAATGAATTTATATGACGAAACAGTTGTGGTGGCCAGCAACGTAATATCCCATTGTAAACCGTATATGAATCGGGCATGTCACTTTAATGACCTTTCTTCCAAATATATCACAGACTGTTTTAATTGTTACTTCAAAATGATCAACTCAAGGATATGTGAAGTTATGTGTATGTATCTGTATACTATGTATAATAACGTAAATGATTTAAAAAGCAGAATAGAAAACAAACTACAACTTAATTAAGTATGGATTAATGCAAGACCATCAAATTGCTGTTGATATAAAGATCACATAATATCTGAATATGAGATCTCCACTGAAGTATCGCAAATGTACCTGTGTAATAAGTGCGGTAATGTAAACCAGAAAAGCAGTAAAGACAATCAACTACTAAGTAAGTATGGATTAATGCAAGACGATCGAATTGTCGTTGACATAAAGACATGATATCCGAATACGTGAACTCCACTACAAAACACTCCACAACTGACATGTAGCAATAAACCAAAATACAAAAATTTTCTCTACCATTCTTTTTGTATGAATAGACACAGAGGTTACAATTGACTCATCAAAACATCATACAAATACAATAGAAATACATTTGATACCGCAAATCATACCGTACTAATAACCTTTTTACTGACAGTTGTATAAAGCCCACGGTATAAAGGAGTTACGGAATCTATTCGTTCTAGTAACTGGTAACGGGTACACATTTTCTTGTCTAATATTATACTCGGTATGTCTTTTGTCAGGCAGCAGATAATTTAATCTATGTGTGCCGACTTTAATTTTATCAAAATATTTTTGACAAATGCTCTCCCGTCTTACATTCAACGTATCCAGGTTTACACGTCTTAGTATCTCCGCGTAACCCAATCCAGGAAAAATACATTTTAATGCCCTTTTTTGTATAACTTCAATATTGTCAGACAAATATTGGGGCAAGTTAGTGTGCCATACAGGACATGCATATTCTAGAACTGGTCTCACCACACTAACATATACACTGACCAGATCTTTCTGTGTAATCCCTGCACGCTTTAACTGATATAACATGTACAAGCGTTTACCAGCTTTTTTCACAATAGTATCTACGTGTTTGTTCCATGTCAGATCCTGAGAAATGGTCACACCTAATAGTTTGGCATGGCAAACTTGTGCTACATCCCTCCCATACATTTTTATATTCGGGATAGTGCTTCTGAAATTGCCATCTTGTGCAAAACTAATGATTATTTCTTTTGATTTTTCGGAATTAATTTTCATGTCATTCTTTTCTGTCCATCTAGCAGCAATATCAACCGACTCTTGAATGACAGATACACCCTTTCTGTCGCATATTTCAAATAACGTTGCCATCCATCTTAAAATATGTGCGGGCAACCCATACGATTGTAGCTTATCTAGCAACAAATGATGATTAATAAGATCAAACGCTTTGCTAAAGTCTAGCATTACAACTCTGACATAAGAATTCAATTTATCTGTCGCCTTATACCACATATGAACCAGTTCGACAAGAACATCTGTTGTGGACGTTCCGCTAATTCCTCCAAATTGCTTAGCATCAATTTCACCTTCAATTGTTTCATCCACCCATTTCATTATTATTGATTCAAACACCTTGGCAGCTATTGGAGTTAGTGAAATTGGTCTAATGTCTTTTTCAATCGACACAGGGGGGCTTGTTTTTGGCAACGGTATTACATTGGCCATTTTCCATTCCATAGGGAGTACACCTTTTCTTAGTGAATTGTTAAAAATAGCAGTTAATGGAGGGGCGAGAACATTTGCATAGTTTCTTAACACCCATGCAGGGATGTTGTCAGGCCCAGTAGCCTTGTTGGCTTTAACACTCTCCAAAGCTTTAAAAGTAGTATATACGCTTATCACATACTGATCCGGCAGTTCCTCGTTAACGTCGAACACCTTGTGGTTCTTATTTAACCGAGGCAAATGGTCACTCACAGACACAAAGAAATCATTCATTGTATTGGCCAGTAAGCCACAATCACCATCCGTTGTTTTGTTAGCTAGACCTTGCATGCATGAATTGCCATTTGTTTTAAGTCCCATTATTGTTTTCATATGCTTCCACCAATCGTGGGATCCCGATTCATGCATTGCTGCAATTTGTGTTTGGTAAAAATTATACTTAAGTTTCGACGCGGCTCGGTTGACCTTATTACGCAATATTTTTGCTTGATTCATATCACCACTCATGTGAGCTCGCTGTCGTTTACGAACTAAGTCTCTGAACCAGTCTGTAACCCATGGTTTATCAGCCGTATGCCTCGTAACAACTTTAGTAGGAAAGCATATTTCCATCAGGTTGCTAATAACCTTTTGATAATATGAATATTGATCTGCACATGAATCAAGCCTAAATAGGGGTTCCCATTTAATGGCTGATAAAGCCATATTGAATGTGGCTTTTTCTTTTGGCCCCATACACCTTACGGTTAACCGTGTCACGCATCCAGTATCAACTGAGCTTTTCGCTTTAGGTTTAAGCAAAACCATGTTATGGTCCGATGACCCCAGTTCGGAGATAGTAACAGGTGGGGTGTATACCTCCTCCATATTCGTCCATATTTTGTCTAATATGTTGTTACAACATTAACTATTTGGACAAATCTATAGTGGGTTTTCATAAAGTTATCCCGCAACTGGTTGAAATCGCCAGTTATGATCACACCACATTCTGGGTGTTTTCGCATTACAGTGTCAATGCTGGTGATTAAATGATCACGTATTTTTAAATACTCCGTCTTTGGAGTATAATATAAACATGACACCAGTATACATGAAAATTTTCGAGGCGTTTTCTTTGGCATAACCTTAATCCACATTACCTCTAAATCATCAACCTCCATATCATTCAATCTCTTATACTTTAAATCATGTCTAATGTAGCAAGCTACACCACCGGCTCGTCCATGACCCCTGTCTTTTCTCTCTAAGCAAAACCCTTGCATAGTAAGGCTACTTGAATCCATATAGTCTTTAAACCATGTCTCACTAACACATACAATTGAGACATCATGTGTTGCTACAGTTACATGCAATTCGTCCACTTTTTCACTGTTCAAAGATCTGGCATTTCAATTAATTAGGGAAGGCAGATCCCATTTGCGTATTTTTTCCGCTGTTGGATTCGGAACACAAAACCGCGTTGAATCAGAGTTCTCGGTTTGTGTGTTCAGGGGAAGTTCCATGGCCAGATCGTTTAGGCCCATTTCCTAATCACGGGTGTGTACTTCGCTCCCCATCAACGTGTCGTCAGACGTGAGCTCCCGGCGATCATTCGCTTCCTCCGCCACGGAACCTCTCCATCATAGAGGCGAGCCCGTCCGCTAAGGCTCGGTGCCCGGTCTCCTCCAGCGCTTCCTGAAGCTTGGCCACCTGCAATGAAAGTGTAGGGTTTAATTGGACATTTCTTGTGACTTTCCCTCACGTCGTCTTCCCTCTGTCACGACTCCAGTCCTCCCATCATACACCACCCGGTCACCCACTCCCCGTGATCACCAATCATGCCCTCTTCTCTGACAATTTGTTGTTACATATGAGTACACACACACCTAGTCTTGTTGTTGTAGACATCATGTGACACTCACATAAATCCACCTATCAATATAAATCAAACTGATATCATCCTAACATAAACCTTCGGGTATACACCCGGTATGAACAGGTATCCTTGTGAAAGCAGATTGTTCTGGGCGTGTGGTGCTTGTTCATATATTGCGACATAATTTAGATCAACTACACGATACCGTTACCTGGCTCTCCTCGCGAGGTTGCTGCGTGATCCATTCCACCAGTACGCCGAACTTGACATCATCGAGGCCGTTTTCCGAGTTCAACGCAGTCATTTTTTTAATCGTGTTCATCTGCGTCTTGGTCACGCCCAGGAATGTCATCAAACTTTCCCAATTATCGCCGAGTTCAGCCGCTAGTTGGCGCAGTAGTGCTTCGTTGAGTCCGTCTTTTCGGTCGGCGATATTCATTGGCGCGGTGACGTTCTAGAGAGAAAGCGTGCAGATCTTTTTGCATGTTTGACGGTGTTTATGAATAAGATGACAACTTCCACAAATAAGGCGACAAAAGGAGAACGCTATGACGATCTTTATTTTGAATATAAACTCATTTCTCCGACCACTGAATTTGTTCAGTTGCTAAGTTAACTTAATGTCACAATGCTGCAAGCTGTGGAATAACTGATAGCTAAATTGTCCTCATAAATAAAAACGAACTTTGCGTTTATTAGAATACAACGTTCATTGGTCTTTGATAACTGTAGACGGATATAAAAAGCGGCATTGGATCTCGGATCCTACAAGGGGATAGGCACGCACACACAAGAGCTCACGCATACACGCACACATAGATTCACATATGAACGTTAAAACACACACACTCGCATGCCCGCACGCACGCACGTATACACACACACGCACGCACGCACGCACGCACGCACACAGACATACACACACACACACACACACACACACACACTCACTCACTCACTCACAATATGCTCATATCGATTTCTTACCTCCTTCGGTAGTTGAACAAGCACCTCACATAGGAAGACAAGCGCGGTCTTGAAGACTGTCTCTCGCCGAGTGTTCCCGTCTTTGTCCTTCACCATCTTCTCTTCTGATTTCTTCTCCTTCTTGTACAGCTGCACGAAGCCTTGATACATCGGGTATTGTTCCTGGATGCATTTATCTTTGATCTCGATCGAAAAGTTGAAAGACGTGCACACAGGCGAATTGTAGATCTGGTGAAGGTCACTGACTTTATTCGATGATTTCACGTTACCACGGAAGTTAAGTTCGATCTCATCACCTTCCGCCAGCATGAAATAAGGACTGACGGCTGGTCCGTCGCCGTAGCCGTCGTCAGAAAGTGTCTTCATCGTGTCATCGATGTCCGTCTGCTGTACCACGTGAAGTGTGACGTCACCCGGATCTCGATTGCTGGCGGGAATTGTAGCATGTTGTGAGAAAGTTTCATTTTACACTGAGTATTAATTAATAGGAATATCACAATATTTTATCTTAGATTATAGAGCTGCATGGGTAAATATGGTCGATTGCAGGATGACTAAGAATGGCACACATCTTAATGTGACGTCTATGGTGTGTTTTATATAACAGTATGGTTCTGTGTGTGTGTGTGTGTGCGTGTGCGTGTGCGTGTGCGTGTGCGTGTGCGTGTGCGTGTGCGTGTGCGTGTGCGAGTGCGTGTGTGTGTGCGTGTGCGAGTGCGTGTGTGTGTGCGTGTGGGAGTGTGTGGTGTGTGTGTATTTGTGTGTGTGTGTGTATGTGTGTGTGTGTGTGTGTGTGTGTGTGTGTGTGTGTGTGTGTGTGTGTGTGTGTGTGTGTGTGTGTGTGTGTGTGTGTGTGTGTGTGTGTGTGTGTGTTGTTTTTATTTCGTTAGTTATAGACTATTTGATTTGTTTGTCTGTGGAACCATGACTCTATTATCAGTTTTGAGTGTATATGGCTGAAATTGTGTGTGCGATCTTGCGGGCGGGTTGATTCGTAGATTTGTATTTTTATGAAATTCGTCCGGGGTCGAGGGTCATACGTAAGAAACAGTTTTAGCGCAGGTGACTGCCGTTTCTTCCGGCAACGTCTGTTAACTCGTCTAGAGTAACATAATGACGATACCTTTGTCTGACGACTGCTGCCACCTTCTTGTGGTTGAGCTGGACCTCCATGGCCTATGCCAGTGTCTCCGCCTCCGAGTTCGTCACTGTCGGCCTCGTGCGCATCACCATCAAACTGAAACATTATCCAACTTGTGAAGTTAGGGTTTCATAGTCAGGGGGGCGTAATCACTGTTAAGATATTTCCATATCCACATATCCACCATTTTTGAACCAGCGTTTGAACCAAATATTTCATATTTTCACGGGAACGAAGCATGCATTTGAAATCTTTACCGAGATATATCTATATTATTACAAAAATACCAGCTCTGGGATGTAGTTCTTCGCGTCTGGAAAAATTGGTTTGAACGGTCGCCATTTTGTTAAACGGCGGATATGAAGGTGAAATGCTAAATATGTGATTAAATTGAAATATTTGTCCACATACTTTTATATCCTTATATAAATATAACAGCTCCAAGCCTCATAGTTCATAAGTTATATTAATTAATTTTGAAGGCCGTCATCTTCGAAAATTACGGATGTTAATGTATATCAACGTTAATAGTTAAATTACACATTTCGTTTTGACCGCCACCAATTTATAAAATGCCGTCCAGGGAATTTGACAAAACTCAAGGGCAAAATATCTGTTGTCAAATCGCAATTTAGTTACCTGTATTTTGCCACGAATATCATGACTCTAGGTGACCTATTTGACAAGATATCGGAATAGTAGTCTTGATAGCCGACATCTTTAATACTAGCGGAAGTAAATTTCGGAAAAAGTCAAATATAAAATATACAAAATCGGTACAACCAGAAACGTTGATTTTGTGCCTAAGATATTCTCTTTCTGTGAAGCAGTTCCGCGGGTATGGGGAAACATAGGTTTGGAGGCTTAGCTCCCTACTTGGCTCCCGCGAAGTACTGAAATGTCATGTTCATATGTAACGCTGGTCCCAAAATGATGCTTATGGTTCGGTGTAGTTAAATTTACAATTACGTATTTTGTGACAAGCCCCCTGATTTGTTCTTTTTAAGTAATTATACTTGACACACACACACACACACACACACACACACACACACACACACACACACACACACACACACACACACACACACACACACACACACATATAACTATTAGTATAGCCATGCAGCAACTGTATAACTTATTCAGTCATTGATATTTATGTATTATTTAGTGCGTTGCGTTACGGGTAAAAAAAAGTATAAGGAATATGACAACTATCCAGAAATGATGCGACTTACTTTATTGATAGATGGTCCTTAACTGAGTGGATACAGCCGGTCTAGTTCTAGTTGTGTCCAGCACTCGGCTGGGTTATGTTAACTGACCAGTCTGTGTACATTGTGGTTCCAAACGTACGTAACCTTTCGCTGTCAGGGTGCTTGTCGACCTCAGTGGTTCTTTTATGTCCATTTATTTAATGGCCCATTGAAAATCACGATATACCACGTGAAATGATTACCACCAATAAATAAAGCTTTTACTTACTTGCTTACTTACTTACTTACTTACTTACTTACTTACTAAACTGAGGCGGCACCGATAACAACGTGATTCTCCGATTGACGAGGGTTACACGGAGTCTAATGTCGAAAGCCAGTTTTACAACAAATATAACATGTCTGCCTCCACTTAGCCTCGGTTACCCAGGCTCCGTGAGGTGGCAGCACTTGTAAGCCCACCAACTCTGCCTGGGCAAAGTAACGCTCTGTATGTGTTACCCCAAATTATGGTAGAGACGCTGATTGACTCTCAGGCCAACTATGAAAAAAACCTAAAATAACGATATACTTTTACAAGATAATGATATCCTAAGGAAGGTATTCAACATTGAACTTATTATTAATACAAAAATAAGTAAACATTCAAATTTACAATTGTTTATAAAACAGGAATTATGGCAGGTTTAACCAGTATCCGGAAGTGGCAGCATTGGTTAGCACCACACGAATAACACACTAAATTAAATAAGGATACGTTTTTATCAAATAATGCTGTACTATAAAAAAACTATTCAAAATTTAACTTATATTAACACAAAATAAAAAGAAATAAAAATGTGCAGTTGTCTATAAAAATAGAAATTACGGCAGGATTAACCAGTGTCCGTGAGGTGGCAGCTTTGCATAGATCACGCGGATAAATATTCAAAAGCCGGGACACTAATCAAACTGTCTTCTCGGCGTAGTTCCGCAGCCGACCGACAGTCGGGTAAGCGAGACTAGCCGCGACTGGGTATAGGGCCCGTAAGTATGTCACGATAAATGGCGTGACTCCGCGCGATTGGAGCTCATTGGGGTCTAAGCGAGACAATTGGGGACTGGCTACAAGAATAATACACAATAAAATAGTTTACGGGATTTGCATTTTACATTGCTGTACATTGTGGTTTCGATAAGCACTTATAAGACAAGTTGTCTAAATTCGCATAATTATAACACATGTGTACGTTTGCCCCAAACAGGTTGTACTACGCAAAAAATGGCACTTTTCATTATTAGTCAAGATCGACAAACGCAAGTACTTGCCGCTATTGCCATGGCAACCATCATTATAATCGATTAAAATTCATGATTTCCGTGATCATTGTCACCGGCAAAGTGTTACACTGCTTCTGCTTGTAATAATCCTTCGGACAGTGTAACTGAAATAGTTAGACAGGAACCGTTCGATTATTACAACCAAACAAAACGAAGTCCTATACGTTAACATGGAGAATATGGACCACCTGCCCCCAACTGCCCCCAGCCTCGTTTTCGCGCGCGAGACTTACACGCCCTATTGAACCCGGGCCGTCGTCGTAAGCGTCAACCACTGCACTACCGCGCCTCCCTCTAACCAACCTGTTGATTGGCTGCTCCAATGTCTTCTCCAGCTCGTAAATGCTTTCCAAGAACGACTTGCTGTCGAACTCCGTTGGTTCTATCCTGTTGCTGTCGGTATCTAACTTATCGAGACACCAGTTAGACGTGCACTCTACCTTCGAGTTGCCGCTAGACTGACTGTACAGTCTTTGTTGTCTTCTCTCAGTATATACAAGTTCCTGGTTGGTTTTGGCGCGTAGCGATAATCGCAGTATTTATCGGTGACGTGGATTCAATACGCAGATTAAATGGATCAATTGTATACATTGTTTAGATGTAACACTACCGCTTCGTGCGTTTCTTTGTCGTACATGCAGATCATTTATAAATATAAGTTTATTGATTTGTTGTTGACGGGTTTTCCGATTTCTAAGCAGAGCAGAAAGGTATACGACATTTACCTGTAATAACTCACCGACGTCCGTACATAACATGCAATTGTCTATACTGTAGTAACATAAGCCCCTTGTCGCGCTTACATTTTCCCGGTCGTTACAATCTTTCCGATTGACGTTTCTGGGCATGCGCGATAAATGTAACATCATCAATTTGCAGCGAAACAACAACGTATTTTTTGTATAAATGCCATTGGCTGTTCGTTAACTCTCCTGTGATAACTACTGTGAACAGTTGCTTAAAATGTCGTTCAATACAATAATATATGGCATTTGTTTAAATCGCTGTCACGGATTAAGGCGCACTACAGATTTACGCTTGCTATCAAAACATGCCTCAACATTTATTTGCCTCATGTTAATTTGCGACAAATAACTTTGCTGAGAGGTTATATACACCCTAACGAACAACCCGTTGTATTGATACCATACGTGCTTTGTTCTTTCGCTGCAAATTGATAATTTTACATTTATGCGCATGCGCAGAAACGTCAATTGGAAAGTTTATAACGATCGTAAAAATGTAAGCGCGACAGCTTCTCTAATAGTTATGGTTCATTATTCAATGAGGATTTTATGATAGGCACAAGAGGAATACATTAAAAGTGAAGCAGACGTATATTTACAATCCAAATTGTCACCGTGCATGGAAAAATAAAAAATAAACATGATAAAATAATTCTTAAAGTATTCGCATTATGGATCCGATTAGAGTTGCATGCGAACAAGTAATAACTGGGCACATTTTACGATATAATTCCTTCCCTGAACAGCCAGCGTGCTATTGTATTTGCTCACAACACACCACAAGCAGACAATTCTATCAGCGATTCCTCGCGAATTATTTCACACGGTCACACTTGACCGGCACCGGCTCGGCAACAATGGTGCCAGTGGAACAAGCCGCATTAGCAATCAATACGAGCCGGTTAATTCAATCCACGTGTATAGGTGGCTTTACGTGGCGTCCTGGGCGCCTGTCGCCAGATTACTCGTTTAATGAGCGCCGCTGCAGCGGTCCGAAGCGTTAATACAAGGAGACGCAACAAGGCCGTTTAGCTGCCAACAATGACCGCGGCGAGATTACCGTGATTGTCCGCGGAGTTAGCACCGTTGGTCATTGTTGAGCCGAAATGTTTACAGGTGCGGCCACGTCGGGTCACCGTGCACATTAATAATGCAGCCTGCCTAGCGAGTGCGAGCGTGAGACACGGCGTCGACGGCTGAAGGTATCGACCCGCCCGACGGCGTGCAAACTACGCAAGAACGACGGACGGACGGCATGTTTACTACGGGGCCCTCCAGTCGATAGCGGACTCATATACTAAGTGCTGAATATTCCCGATCCGTGAAGAACTTTCAGCGTGCATCGATCGGCGGGTCGGATTTACACGTATCGAACGTTTCTGCGCTGCACTGAACATTGACGACCGAGTTGCGAATCTGTGAAGTACGAACTGCTCAAGTAAGACTCGTTCGCCGTTTCTAAACATGGCGACATCGACGAGGATGTTCGTCGGCAGAGAGGCTCCTACGAGAGGGGTCACGACTACGGCAAGGGGGCCACACGGCAAGGAGCCACCAGCACCACCGTCGGAAGTTCCTGACACCAGCGACTTCAGCTTCGCGCTGGTGGAGCGGATCGCCGAGCAAGTGCTCGTTGAGAACCTACGAGACGTGCGCTACGACCCGGCGCGCTGCAAGCAGGTGAGCCAGGAGCTCGCCTCCACCATCATGGACCGACTGAAGGACGTCTCGGGCCGCCGCTACAAGCTCGTCGCCGTCGTCAGCGTTGGTAGTCTGGAGGAGCGCCCGGGCGTCCAGTTCGGCAGCCGGTGTCTGTGGAACGCCGCCACCGATAGCTTCTCGTCCGTCAAGTTCACCAACGGCTCGCTGTTCGCCGTCGCTCTCGTCTACGGCTTCCGGTTCGCGTGATGGCGGATCCGTGGGTCGACACTCGGCGACCGGAAGTGGACATCCGTTGACAATGACGGTATCTGTACCGACAACGTGACCAATTTACTTTGTACATTGAATTTATTACACATAGATCGTGCGGCGAAGTCACCAAGTACGATCTCGTGGTATCGGAAGAGGAACAGCGAGTCGACGTTGTCTGTTCTGTACGTAACATACATAAATACGCGTGTTTCCACTTGAAAGCATGACGCGGAGTGGACGTTTACCTGGAAAATGTAAGGAATGGCGAACAGGGATTACCACGTGCAGTGCTGACGCTTTATTTGGTGTATTTAAAAGGGAAGAACTGCAAGCGATTACTACAAAGATAAAAGCCTCGTGTGCAGACTTTCATCTCGCGGAGCTGTTGCCGTCGGTGCCGTGGCGACAAAGTTATCCAGTAGTCTCGTAACATGAGCGTGCTTAGATATTCACGAACGTGAAAAATTTGTGTGAACGATTTGGAATTTTAAGAGTGCCGTGACTGGCAAGTTGCAGTGTTGTAGTCCACAATGAACCACACAAGATTCGGCGATTGCGATCGTAATGAGACAGAAGTATCAATGTTGTTGTTCCGCGTGGCTGCACAACAGCTACGCACGCGCCAGAGTTCACCTCCACGGACACGTCGCACGTGGCGCCGCCAGTCGGACGGTATGAGCACCAACACGCATGGCGTTGCTCGATGACGTTAAACGCACTCCGTCAATAGAAGACATACTGTAGACAATGGTACCTGTGTTAAGCTAAGTAAGTTAATAACATACCAATAACCAGATATGCCAAACATGAATAACTGACGATTGCTGTTACTCTAGCAGGCATGTCTTGAAGTAATTATTGATCTGATCTATTCTATGTTAATTATTAATACGTGCCTGCTCACTGAGATGTTAGGGGTGGGTGGTTGTGGAGTATTTACGCAAGGTTTATACATTTATCTTTTGATTATGACATTCCTAATATAACACTCCAATTATACCAGGTAGCCTTGATACCTAAATCAGAATATTTTACATTCTGGGATTGTCTGGAAAAGATACAAGTATCGCGTCAGTGTGTGAATTTTAAAGACATTTTTTAATATAAATAAACTGCTGCTGTATTTACGCAACATTTGTACTATTTTCACATGTTTGTCCAACGTAACACATTCATTGTAAATATGATGTCGATGCTATGTCGTTTATTGTGCTTAACTGATATTACTTAATCATATAGTTTTAGTTAACGTTTTCCAATGACATTTGTCATGAATATTATGCCAACGTTAAATAAATGCATCATGTTGTGATACTTATGGGATGTTACTTTGATGATTTCATAGATCATTGGCAATGCCTTAACACAGACGGTATTTTCCTTCCAACCCAAACAGTTCAGAAGTTTGAATTTATAATCAGTTACGTGTTGATGCTGTATCGGACGCCATCTTGAAGAATTCTGTGTTTAGCAGAAGAAGAATACTTTTGGAGTTTGAGTATCTTATTCTACACGGCATTGAACAAATTGGCTTCGTTGCATTTACTTTCACGTTAGGTCCATTTTTCAACGACGTTTCTTGGATTAAGATGCCTGGAAATTATTATTCGAATACACAAATCTGTCAGTGTTGAGAGCCTGGTGTGTACACAGTTTTGGTCAAACTCGGTGGCCGTATAATGGTGATGTGCAAGATTATATCAAGGTACATTATATATTGTTTTCAAGTGAAACATTCAATATCGACAGGAGTTTATGCACACGCATTTGAAGCAACGTGTATGCTCGTGCACGTGTGAGAAGCGCAGGAACGGAAGGGATTGCTGACTTGAAGATGTTCTTGTAACACAGATTTGCATGACCTAATAAATAATATGATCAGTAAAAATAGTAATTTAAGTTGATTATAATCATAAAACAGCGCGAGAAATCTTTCAGCAAGTCACGGACACGTGTGAGATATGTGGTTACAAATCTAACACCATTAAATCAGGGAAACCGTATAAGACACGCATTAATTGAATTCGTCCATAGTAAGTAGACCCGATAAGAACCAAATGTGCTGGCAAATCCACTCTAATGAGCAATTCATTGCAATAACAAAAGAACCATCAAACTCGTGTCTGAATAACGACAAGTAACTTAAACATAATGCAACAGCCATTGCATTTCCACGCGCACGCGCACGCGCACGCGCATTTCCACGCGCACGCGCACGCGCATTTCCACGCGCACGCGCATTTCCACGCGCACGCGCATTTCCACGCGCATTTCCACGCGCATTTCCACGCGCATTTCCACGCGCATTTCCACGCGCACGCGCATTTCCACGCGCATTTCCACGCGCATTTCCACGCGCATTTCCACGCGCATTTCCACGCGCACGCGCACGCGCACGCGCACGCGCACGCGCACGCGCACGCGCACGCGCACGCGCACGCGCACGCGCACGCGCACGCGCACGCGCACGCGCACGCGCGCGCGCGCGCGTGGAAATGCGCGTGGAAATGCGCGTGCGCGTGGAAATGCGCGTGCGCGTGGAAATGCGCGTGCGCGTGCGCGTGGAAATGCGCGTGCGCGTGCGCGTGGAAATGCAATGGCTGTTGCATTATGTTTAAGTTACTTGTCGTTATTCAGACACGAGTTTGATGGTTCTTTTGTTATTGCAATGAATTGCACGCGCACGCGCACGCGCACGCGCACGCGCACGCGCACCCGCACCCGCACCCGCACCCGCACCCGCACCCGCACCCGCACGCGCACGCGCACGCGCACGCGCACGCGCACGCGCACGCGCACGCGCACCCGCACCCGCACCCGCACCCGCACCCGCACCCGCACCCGCACCCGCACCCGCACCCGCACCCGCACCCGCACCCGCACCCGCACCCGCACGCGCACGCGCACGCGCACGCGCACGCGCACGCGCACGCGCACGCGCACGCGCACCCGCACGCGCACGCGCACCCGCACGCGCACGCGCACGCGCACCCGCACCCGCACCCGCACCCGCACCCGCACCCGCACCCGCACCCGCACCCGCACCCGCACCCGCACCCGCACCCGCACCCGCACCCGCACCCGCACCCGCACCCGCACCCGCACCCGCACCCGCACGCGCACCCGCACGCGCACGCGCACGCGCACGCGCACGCGCTCGCGCTCGCACACGCACACGCACACGCACTCGCACTCGCACTCGCACACGCACACGCACACGCACGAGACCAGTACCCTTCATCTACTGATATATATGGATATATATGCAAAGATATTTGTATTTCCATGGAGTGTTCCTTTTATTTGTAACTAATATAATATATAATTATATATATATATATATATATATATATATATATATATATATATATATATATATATATATATATATATATATATTATAAATAAAAGGACCACTTCATGGAAATACAAATACTTTTGCTCTATTAACATTTAAAGGAACATGCAACCCAAAAAGTAAAAATTGCTTAAATCATTAAACAATGTTCATTGAATCATATCCCATATTTTGTTATTTTTTTCTGAAATGATTTGTTAACTTTTAAGGATAATTAGTGAACCTCCCTGGAGGCTGACATTTTGGACATTTCGCCTGTGGTCGTGTGACGTCACAGATCCACCACCGCTAGCGCCTCGGGTGGGCAAAACAAAACGAATTCTTCACGTACCCACTGAGTCTGAGATATAGTCATCCATTTAATTAGTTACAGAGCGTTAGCTATAAAAAAAAAACCGTCCCTTATAATATAAACATTCATAAAGAATAGGATAAAGAATAATGATGCTCAAGTAGAGACTGCAACAAAGGAAATCGCGCAATCCATTTTGGACTTGGTTGGTTCGACGGAGCTTAATAACTTTTATTATCGCCCACTTTCATATGTAAACAAATCCAACTAATTATTCCAGTCGACCGTCGCGCAATGAATATTTTACTAATCATTGGTTTTTATTATAATAAAGGAAATACATTGAATGATATTCTAGTACCCCATATATAGTATGTGCATACGTTAAGTTCGTCCCTTTTGCGAGACCCTTCTTCGCGTGCAACACCGACCCTTCGCTTCGGCCCCGAACTTTTCGTTCTGCGCACAAATTCAGTGGGGACAGTAGCTTCGTTCAACATTCGTCTTTCACCCAATCCCGGCAACCTGTGTTCCATATCAACGGTGACATGGTCCTGGCAAACCATTTTCCGGTTGAAATTGAATGTTTCCACTGTATGACTCGTACCTATATTGTGGAGCCATTTGATCGCCAACTCGCCCTTCGACAGCGTGCTTCGTAGATAATTTATTGGCATTTGGACAAATCTCATTCCTTTCACGGACTCTTCTCCTGCCTTCTTTTGACATCCGTATGCTTGATATTCAAGCATTTCATTATCACAAGACTCATAAAACAACTCGATTCATGTCGCTATGCTAGTGTTTACATATTACGCTACGCCTATATCGCTGAGGTGGTGGACCGCCTACGTCACACTCACGCATTCTCTCGCGTTAATCTTCGTGAGTTCCCCGTGAAATGGGCAACAATGGCAGCGCCCATGGTCAGTGAAAATGCACGTTTCAAGATTAATTTTATGATGTATAACATTCTTACAAAATTAAACAAAAAATACATGTGTTACAATATTCTATCATGAATAGTATGTGGGAATTGGGGGGATTTTAACGCATTTTCAACACTATGGTTGCATGTTCCTTTAAGTTACGTGATACTACAGTAAAATTATAATAAGAAAATAAGTAAAGTGGGCGACATGTGCAAACTGTTGTTGTACAATCTTTATCACGTTCATGTCGGTTGTTGGATAACGAATGCTACTGAACTAATCTATCCGCACAACTTGTGTTCTCCACCTCACACATCTACTATTACACATTTTTGGCCTTTAATTTAAAATACACCGAGCGGTGTTACAGTGTTGATAACTTAGCATTCCTAAAACACAAATCCCGAAATGTTCATTTCAAATTTACGGTTACTTTACCAACTTACACACACAATCGATGTATACTCCATGAAATATTGCACATAACGGCTGTGTGTCAATTGCACACATTAAAAGTAATATGTGCCCGTGCTTTTAAACACTTTTTCGTTCACCTATACTCCTTTTTGAAAACAATTATGTATCAAATTCACTCATATGGAAGTGGTCGATCACTATTGTCAACATGTTCAGAAGCATACGGTAGACGTCTACGCTTTTTCTTGACCCCCTAAAAGAGTACACTTGAATGTGTTGGTTGCTGTCACTAATCTATACCAACAACACAGTTTAAGCGTACGGAAGCCTCAGACCACTCCTTCCTAGCGTACGGTGTGTAGGCGTCGGAATATGTAAACAACTATGAACGACCCCAGCATGTCTATGGTTTAGTCACAATTACGCCACCGCCACCTAGCGATTAATATTGCACTAAATCGCATAGGCTAATGTCATGTTGCTATAAACACTACGTTACAAACGCGATAGCAGGAATAACAAAGTGAACTTTACTTCCGCCCAACACATGTGCTGTGTAGGTGAGATAAAACCATGGTACAACACCGAGTGTATCATCTACACGTCGCATCTGATGACAAGATTGAGCATTTATCATTTTCAGTTCAATATGAACTTATAACATTATATATTTACGAACTACGAAATTTGTCGGTTTAATCTATTTTAATATGATATTCTATCTTCTTGATGAATATCAGAATGTGCCTCACGGAAATGGTGAATTGAATACCAAGTGTTTTGTTGCATATCAATAACGTCATGAACCAAATTTCACCCAAATACACCAGAAAAATGAATAGTCATACGTGTCAGACGGCAGTGCATTTAATCTTACTTTCTCTCGTAATTCTCGCAGCTGTACAACGACTTAAGCATCACTGCAACGTCAGGCAACATTAAACGCTAACAGAACACAATATATTTCCGACAAGCTAAAAGGGGAAAGAAAAATGGACATGCACACAGTAGGAATGACAAAATAGTATTTACTGTAGAATCCAGTCGGAATAATCGAGAACAAAGCGAACGGTCATTGCACATCGATTTATAGACGAACATTTCGGCCTCACGTTGCTGGTAGTCCAATAAATCAACGCGGACGTCCGGCCTCAAAACTCCGTTTAGCGAGGAATGCTGAATACTCAAGTTTGCCGCTTGAGTACATTTTGGGCACACTCATCATATCCTTGGCAATTAAGGAAACAATTATCAAGATCGTGTGTTATACGGACACAACTTTTACAGTTTTACAAACGTAATTGTAAGGGAAAAAGCGTAATAAAATTGGAGTTACGTGAAATTAGATATATCTTATTTTTGTGACTGTCACGTGGAGGAGTGACAACACGGAGAGTTGTAATCACGAATGTCACAAAAACGCGAGTTGTTTAAATTAATAATTAAGTTAATTTAAAAAACATGAAAGTTATGTAATTCCATTAATTCAGCAAACGATATACGGGGATTCGTTATTTTATTTGTTCCTTCTAAATCATAGTGTTATGTGACGTTGGGTTGGCTTTCGTTAAAGCAATGCGGATTATACAAAGTCGACAATGTCTAGCGATACTTTACTCTCCCTGTAGTCAAATAGTAGTTCCAACATAACTAAGCATAAATGGCCGTTCTGTTTATTTATTACGCTCAGAAACTGTCGGATGGGTATCATTCTCGCTCGTATTGGCATCAGCACGCCATTTTAGTTATATGTAAGCCAAGGCTTTTATTGGCGACACATGCGACTGGGGCGGACATGCCTAGAGTTAGCTGTCGCAATTCCGCGCTGTCATCGCGTCAATCAAACGGGGCTGTCTCTTACAAACGTGCCACGATATTGTTTCTCAGTCACCATTTAATCCACACACACACACACACACACACACACACACACACACACACACACACACACACACACACACACACACACACACACACACACACACACAGACACACACAGACACATACACACACACACACACACACACACACACACACAGACACATACACACACACACACACACACACACACACACACACACACACACACACACACACACACACACACACACACACACACACACACACACACACACACACACACACACACACACACACACACACACACACACACACACACACACACACACACACACACACACACACACACACACACACACACACACACACACACACACACACACACACACACACACACACACACACACACACACACACACACACACACACACACACACACACACACACACACACACACACACACACACACACACACACACACACACACACACACACACACACACACACACACACACACACACACACACACACACACACACACACACACACACACACACACACACACACACACACACACACACACACACACACACACACACACATGAATACTGTTGTATTTAGTGCAATAAGTGGACTTTCGTACACGTCGCGAAGACAAAGCCACTGGAGCATATATCATACAGACGTCCGGCCACTTTGTATTTGAACCATATCTGCGACAATGTTGACACAATTAGACGTCGAACTATTTAAATCGCGTCCGATCTGCTATTGACCACTGAACTAATTTACTTTAGTTCGCTTAGCGACGGTTGTCAGTCACCAGAGCGCGCTGTTGACGTCGCTGTCACCAGTCGCTTCCACGGTAACCCCTGTATCCCCCTACAGCCACCCCTGGGCCACACCGCGGCCACCCCGCGGCCACACACACGCGGCCACCCACGCGCCGCACCTGCGGTACGCAGTAGTCTGTAAATATCAAAGTACAAGCAATCGGACACCCGCTTTACGCGCGGGCGACAACGCCGGCTTAGTTGTAGATCGTGTATGCATACACGGCAATCGGAAACTGTTGACTTAACGCGAGGAGGAGATTTCAAGCATGAACAGGTCCGAGGCGAGAGCGCCTGGGCGACCCTCGTAAACAGTGAGAGTGATACGGCGACAACGGACGGAGACGGAGACGGACCCGGGGAGCTCGTCCACGCACGATGGATTCGAAGGGACACAATCGACCGACCCGCATCGTGGATCACGACAAGACAAATAAAGACGCAACGGAAGGTCATCCAGAGCAGGTCAACCAGGGGAAAACCGACGAAAGGGATAACGCGGGGAGCAAAGTGGGGCAGGCGAATGGGGCCAGGACACCGGAAAATGATACCAAACCAAAACAGAACGAAGTAGACAGAAACGGCGAGGTTACGAGTCCCATCGAGAAAGACGATACGGGAACAGCAACCAAGGACGGCAAGGAGGACACAGACGGAGAGAAAGGAAAGACAATGGATCACCCAGAGTCTTCAGACCAGGACAAAGACGAGACGGGAGAAGGAAGCGGGAAGCCGTCAGTGAGCACGACCCCGGAACCGACAGATCCCGAGGACTTCGACAGTCGTTCCTTCCTGCAGAGCGTGAAGGACCTCCACGTCAGACTGAGGTCGGCGACCTCGCACTCGGGGGCCAACGAGGAGTTCCCGGCCGACGAACTCAAGCTGCTCGTGCAGGACGCGACGACGACGCTGAACAACTTCAAGAACTACTCGGTGCACTCCCAGAGCCAGCTCGAGGACCTGAGGCACGAGATGGAGGAGGTCGGTCACCGCATCGCCAGACAGGTGCAGATGAGGACGTACACCCCGGACACCAAGAGTGGTAGGTGAAGGGTGTGTGTGTGTGTGTGTGTGTGTGTGTGTGTGTGTGTGTGTGTGTGTATGTGTGTGTGTGTGTGTGTGTGTGTGTGTGTGTGTGTGTGTGTGTGTGTGTGTGTGTGTGTGTGTGTGTGTGGTGTGAGTATTTTTGTATGCGCGTGCGCGTGCGTGTGTGTATTATGGTGTTTGTGTAAGTGTGTAAGTGTGTGTATGTGTATGTGTATGTGTATGTGTATGTGTATGTGTATGTGTATGTGTATGTGTATGTGTATGTGTATGTGTATGTGTATGTGTATGTGTATGTGTATGTGTATGTGTATGTGTATGTGTATGTGTATGTGTATGTGTATGTGAGTGTGTGTGCGTGTGTGCGTGTGTGAGTGTGTGAGTGTGTGTGTGAGTGTGTGTATGTGTGTGTAATATGTGTGTGCGTGAATGTGAGTGTGTGTACAAGTGTGTGTGCAAGTGTGTATGTGTAAGTGTGTGTGTGTGTGTGTAAGTGTGTGTATGTGTGTGTAAGTGTGTGTAAGTGTATGTGTGTATATATGTGTGTATGTGTGTGTAAGTGTGTGTATTTATGTATGTGTGTATATTTGTGTGTACGTGTGTGTGGGTATGTGTATATGTGTGTGTAAGTGTGTGTATTTGTGTGTGTAAATGTGTGTGCGTGTGCGTGTGCATGTGCGTCTATATCTCGGTATATGTACGTGACACATCTTAAGCCATATGTTGCAAGATCCTTCATTAAAACCAATATACAATGATAATAGTTTCAACCAGTCACGTCTGGTTATATTTATCCAATACATTCTTCACCCAATGTTGACAATGGTCACAACAACAGAGTTGCTTACACAACGTAAACGTCACGTGAACCTTGTTCATACATACACATTGACATGTGCAATATTGTTGATCTTAGAAAGTGCCGACTTGATACGACTGTCGTTTCTACCATTTGCATTATTTAAGAATAATATAAATTCAAACCTTCCAATACACAGGGATATTTGAATGCTTTATTTATTGTAAAACCGTTTGTTGTGAATTGTAAAACATTAATGTTCTCTTAGGCAGTAAGTTTGAGAACTGTAACTGTAATACATTCAATGTATTCATACCGGCCATTTCAAGATAATATATTCTGGAGACAACACGACACTGTGTATGATTAAGGACTACTAGTGTGTATTGCACTGGACGAAACACCGTGGAATTAGTAGACAGCGACTCGATTGACGGTGTCTCCGGCTAAATATATCACATTTATAATCCGATTTATTTTCGAAAGGATAATGACATATTCCAAGAACGCTTGCCACTTTTAGACAAATAGTTCGCGTTGCAATAATGTTATGAAGAAAGGGTTAACCTTATTATTTTGTTACTATAACGCAATGCATTCGAACTAAGCTATCTTTATAATGTACTCAATGTAAAAAGTAAATGAATGACATGAATTTTATCGGATCAGATTTACAAGATTTTACAGGAAATTAACTTTAGACGATGAGGAACAAAGAAACCGTTACCTTATCGAGAATCCAACCTTTTAAATACTATGTAGGCTATATACCGTATTGATTTCTTTCAAATGCTATTTTGACATTTAAAGAGAAACAGTGATACTTTAATCCGATTATCAGAATACGATTAGGTCAAACAAATGTCTGGTTCCAGTTGTCCCGCATAAATGTTATGTAAACGCCAACGATAAACGAAACGAGACAAATTAAACTATTAGTTTGCAATGCATTACAACACTCTAAAGATAACGAACTGATATGTTGATAGGTGAAATGACTCAACTAGTAACAGCACAACTCATTATAATTATAAATTAAGATAAAATAAGATTATAAATGCGACGACAACAGTCCTGGGAGCCTTAACTTACAAATATATTAATATGCGTTTTACGCAGTGGATGCAAACTGTGGTGTTGGGTAAAATGGCTGTGCGATGGTTTCGACATACGTCGTGTCGGATGGTACCTTAGAAACTATCCTCACGGCCATAGTCGAGGTGGGTATGGCATTATTGTCTGTAGCCATGTCTCAGTCGTACAATTGAATTGGAGTAAGCTAGCGTAAAAACTTAATGGTAGTTTCAGATAATTTACTCTATGACAGACCTGTTCAATCCAACATCACGTCAATTTCTCATATTTGTAAAGCTGAGTGAACTGGAGCAAGGTAGAGTGAACGAACGTGCCCAAGGTTCTACACGGCAGCACAGGAATCGAACCCGGGTTCTCTCAAACGAGTGTCCGACGCTCTACTCACTGAGCCACTGCGCTCCAAAGCGGATGTAGAAAGAACTTGTCCACTACACGACACGGCAGCAAGACGATGCGAAGTCGGACTCTCGATTGAGAGTCCGACTTTCTAATCACAACGTCACCGCCCTCTACGTGACTTGGTTATCCTCGAGTGCTTCACCAGCTTCACGGAGCGAAAACCAAGCATCAACATCTTATTTATCATCGTGTCACATTTTTACCCATTTATGTGTACAACTGAAACTATGCAAAAATGGTATTCGGCGCATTTGGAAAGCCACAATGGCGCCGTCTGGGTAGTGGCTAAACAACCGAGTCGTCCAATAGTTCTTCTTTCTCCGTCGGGGGGGGGGGGGGCATACATGAATGTTAATAACTTTATAAAACTTGACTCATTGAAAGGCATCGCCAGTTCGTAGAGCAGGGATCGCGAGCGCGCGTTGACAACAACTGTAAACGTTTCAGTGCTCAAAACAATCGGAGATATTCTTAGATTTTAATGTTAAAGTTGGAAACAGGTATAAGACCACACGCAAACAAATCAAACAAACAAACAAACAAAGAAACAAACACACGCACGCAAGCACACACACGCACGCACGCACGCACGCACGCACACACACACACACACACACACACAAACAAACAGTGTGCGTGGTGTGTACCGGTGTGACTCGAATCTAGCCACATTCCTTCCATATCGACTTTGAAACACGAATCACAACATCTGTTTAGCAACGACCTGAACATGTTTGATGTTGCGACGCACACAGGGGTTACTGTCTGGCGAGTAAATGTTATCCTGTTTAAATAGTGCCTGTTTATAGCAGATTTTCATTATGTGTGACTATTTTAGGGCGGTCTTTTAAAGACATTTACAATTTGATTGTGCAAACTGTTGGCAAACAAAATCCCTAAAAAGCTAAACCTCGACCTAATATCCTGACAACATCGACATAGTTTATGGCAATACGATAAACACATACAACAAACTACAGCATAGTTGTAGAACATGAGTCATGCGCATAACTATATCAATCAAACGACAGAATGCTTGAGCCGAGTGTCTTGCATTCATTCCCCGCGCATATTATCATTGGTTCGTCCTTTCGAAGGCGTCAACAACATTGATTGCAAACATGTTCCTGACATTATGCAATACTCACTTGTAGAATGTTCATTTGCAACCATGTTGCTTAGAAATGGCCTTAGTTTATTGTATCGATCAGAAAAAAACTTTCCTTCTGAATAAGCATAGAGTGTAACTAATACCACCGTGTTTATCCCTGTATTATTGTATGTGAACCTTCTCGGTTGGATCGCTTTTTTATAATCCTTCCCAAGCATGAACCACTAATCTCTTTTATACCAATTAGTGATGTATTAAAAAACGAAGGCAGTTATTTAGATCTATTCATATTGTTTGCCGAAAAAATGGTGGGTCTATCATTCTGCAGGTGGCGCCACTGTGCAAATATACACGATTTATCAGGAAATGATTACATGCGGCATACAATATCGTGATTGACCACAGCTGGACCCAAACGGTGGTGGGAATTATGTTAAGGTCAAAATATCACAGTGATGATAATTGACGCCCGTGTGTTGTCTCACTGACGTGCGAGTTAGATCGTTGGTTTAAATACCCATTAGGATGAAGACTTCACTGCAGGTCGTTGACGCCAAGTCTTGTATGCTGCTTGACGTATGTGATTGATATGGACGGATGAGTCGGTAGCAAGCGGCCGATGTTGTCGCCAGAGACGGGGGCCGCTGCCATGGCGGGATGACCGCCCGGACAAAAATGCCACTTTTGACAGCAGTTAAATCACTACTCCCATCAAAACGTGTTGTTTATTTGCCCAGTGTACACACGCGCGATATCGTGGTCAAGTGACGTACAAGCAACCTTTCGCACTTCGAGTACGAAAATGGATGTGTTGATCTGGTTCGAAGAAATTGTATTATGTTAGATACTGCGACGCAATACGTTACCCATAAAGCACTGCGGCGTTAGGTCGCCGTGTACACACCAGGAGGCACTTGTTTGTCGTCTGCTTCATGAATCACAGACACCCACCATCTAGACACACAATCGTTACAATCTGGTACCATACACGTTGACTTCAGCATAGCCGGTACGGTTTGCGATAATTCCTTATTTTCAGTTGGTAACTGTTACGTTTAGGTTGTGTGATACGTGAATCCGATGTTTTAAAACCGTCGTTTTCCTCCAGGCGGCCGGAACGAGAACGTCGAGGAGCGGCAACTGGAGGCGAAGCTCGCCGAGTTGAACGCGAACTTGGCGCGAGCCGGCGAGGAGCTGGCTCGGGCGGCACGCGACAGCGTCGAGACGGAGCAGGCGGCCGTGGAGGCGAGTCTGGCGGCGGAGGCAGCGACGGCGGCGGCGGCCACTATGCAGGAGGAGTACGAGCGACGACGGGAGGTCGAGGAGAGGAAGAAGGCGGCGGAGGAGGAACGCAAAGCCGCCGAAGAGGACAAGCGAGAGGAGGAGAGGCAGCGGGCGGACGAGGAGAGAGCCGCGGCCGAGGAAAAGGCGGCAAGGCTGAGGCGGCAGGAGAGCAACCAGACGGCGGCGACGTGGAACAACTGGCCCTACTTCACGTAGGTTGTTTAGAGTCAGTGTGTATGTGTGTGTGTGTGTGTGTGTGTGTGTGTGTGTGTGTGTGTGTGTGTGTGCGTGCGTGCGTGCGTGTGTGTGTGCGCGCGCGTGTGTGTTCGTGTGTGGGTATGTATATATATATATATATATATTATATATATATATATATGTATATATATATATATATATATATATATATATATATATATATATACATGTATGTGTGTGTATGCACGCGCGCGTGTATGCGCCTGGGCGTGTTTGCATTGTATTTATTAAATATCGGCAATACTTTATAATACTGATACTTTTTAAAAGGCTTAGTGATCTTTTCATTAACATAAAGAGCTCTTAAAGGAAAATTCATCATTACGCAAAATCCGTTGTTAAATTGAATACGTTTTTCTAAACTCAAACACATATGCCGTATTACCAAGCAAAATCGGGTTTAAGAGCTTTTAACAATGTCAGTGAACTGTGTCCCATGGTTCGGTGTCTGTGCAAGGCGCCATATTCCGTCAACCGTGGCCGACGTTTGCACCACCAGTATACACGACCTGACTCGTGCCGCAGGTACAAGGTCCCTCCTGGCCCCACGGACCAGGGCATCGGCTGCGTGGTCCGGGGAGACCCTGCGGCCTTCCGGGACAACATGCTCGAGTGCTCGGTCCTGCCGCAGCTCACGACGACCTTCACGTACAGCGACAACGAGCAACTCATCAGTAACATCGTCCACATCTCACCCACCGACCCGGAGTACACGCTCGAGGTACGCGGCACTCACTGGGGGATATAATTGCAGCCTATAGGGGCTATAGGAACGTGCGCCAAAGAACCGGTCCCCGTGTGTGTGTGGGGAGGGTGTTTGTTTGTGTGCATGCGTGTGTACGTGCGTGTATATGTGTGCGTATATTTATATATATATATATATATATATATATATATATATATACATATATATATATATATATATATATATATATATATATGTGTGTGTATGTGTGTTTGTTTGTGTGTGTTTGTTTGTGTGTGTTTGTTTGTGTGTGTGTGTATGTGTGTATACAACTGTGTATGTGTGTATGTGTGTTTGTTTGTGTGTGTGTATGTGTGTAAGTGTTTGTTTGTGTGTACGTGTGTGTAGTAATACCGTTTATGACAACCTTTCAAAGTACTCGGATTGTCGCGTCGAAATAAGTCGCTGTCGTTTTTATTTTTGCCTGCTTGGCGCAGCCATCAGTATACAAAGTATCTATCGTACACTGCTTTCATTCCTGGGGTACCAAGTAACACATACTGAGAAACAACGTACAGAATGTGGGGAAATGTCGTTTAAGCAAGTCACACATAAACAATACGACGCATTTTGTTCAATTGATGTTTTATCAGTAAACGTCTCCGTCTCCCAGAAGCCCGTCTACGTGGCCATCCCCTACCACTCGGCCCGCGCCTTCGCTGTCCGCGAGGCCGTCATCAAAGCCGAGACCGCCGAGGGACACTGGACGGTCCTCGACTCAGCCGAGGTCACCTTCGACAATCTCAACTATAAAGTAAGTCACATTCAACGGACTAACACACACCCAGCCTACTTAACGTGCCCAACTATACACCTGCTATTGATTGTGCCCGCTGGAACGCGGCATTGTTTAGCGGCATTTTTTAGTAGTACGACGCTCAATTATCTGCCTGAACTGGCGGAGTAACGAGCCGGGGGATTATCCGGCGTGCGAGTGTCGGCTGTAGTCGCTCAGGCTTTGGCTGTCACGTTTTGTCTTCGTTGCCGGTTCAGGCTTTTTGTCTCGGTGCCAATTCACGGGCCGACCACACTGAATGTCGGGATTAAAGGTTGGTCTATTTGCAGCATGCTCGTTCAGACATGTTCACTGCTTGAAAGGCTGTAGCTTTGGAAGTCTAGTTTTCATCGACGCGTACAGCTGCGACCGACGAGAACCATGATAACTTTTGTTACAGTTGCTTGGGTTAGATACACAAATTTACGAGGTTTACTCAGTAATGCGTTCATGTAACTATGTAATAACTTAAGGTAGATAGTTTAACATCACCAACATATATCATAGTAATCACACCTTGACAAGGATAACATTACAACAAGTTAAAACAAATTTGCCATATGTTTATTTTATGTTTTATTGAACCATCAGAACACTATTTAATGCTACAACGATATATGTTCCCAGGTTTAAGCTTTAATAAAACTGCCTTGGATATATGAGTTATGCATGTTATGCAGGACGTGAAGTTTGTGCAAGCGGAAGTGTCGCAATTCACAAATCTCGCAGTCGTGACGAGATTTAAAAGAGACTTTCTCCATTTCACCAAACGTACTCGGAAAGTTGTTTCTTCTCTGGATGGAAGGATTACCTTCGCGGTGGCGCGGCAGACCTTCAACGAGACGGAGAACTTCACTCTGCAGGTACATGGACTTTACGTTGGCGTTTCAAATAGAGAATGCTTTCTAAACGAAGTCAAATGGGTAATTTCTTATTGTAGGTCAACAATATTATTAAATATAACAAATAAATCCAGCCAAAGACCAATTCTGGCATATCAACACTGCTCTGTTTGTGTATTTTCTCAAAGTATATAACCATATATAATAAGTCTGATTTAAAAAATAGAATTAAAATGTGACATGTATTAAAGCTATGACATTTAATGATCCAAATCAGGGACATCCAATCCCAAAAGCATGCTCTGCTCGTCATGGTTCACTTATAATGTAACACGGATAAATTGTTTTCTTTCCAGATACAACCGGTGGAGACCTCTGCTGTCAACGACCTGAAGAATGCGGACACGGCGTGCAGTGGTCTGTTGGCCAGTAGCGCTATCGTGACGATGGAGTGGGCGAGCGACAGCTTCAAAGCACCTGTCACGGTATGAATAAGTACACCTGAGGTCCATAAGAGTAACAAGTTTTACTGAAATTATAATTGAACTACGACTGTAATAAATCAATCACGACAGCGTTGAATTGTTTGTCTACGTACCTGTGACTGTAACTATAGTTGCACCTACTCTTTTTAATATATGCTTCCTTCTCGTGTTAGTTAGTTAGATCAGTTGAAAATGTTGCCAAATTCCGCCGTCATTTAAAAACATACCTTTCTAAACTTGCCCATCCACTATAGCTCCAAGGCGTATCAATCATATGCTGACACCGGTTATAATTAGTGACTTTGAGATCGATCAGCACTTTCATATTGATGCATTTCTGAGGTAGGTTACCAAGGATTCAGGCGCAATAGAAATTATCGTATTATTGTAATTATTATCACAGATTGCTGATGCAAAACAATTATAATTATTATTATTCTATTAAATAAAACATACAATTCAGCTAATCTTTTTGTAAGACTACCATTCACAATTGGGTGTGAATCAAATACGAATTCAGAGGAATATACGTACATGTGTGAATCGTGTAACAAAAGGACTATACGTATACATGGAGCACTTTCACGTATTAGTTAAGTTGGAAACACGTCACGGCTCAACCACAATAACATTGTCTAGTACAGACGTCGATGTACCAAATGACACACGCCGTTTGACCTGTGTCCTGTCAGATGACGCTGCCCTGTCCGGCGAATCCCGTGAAGGCGAAGAAGGCAGCGGCGGCGAGGGCGGCGAAGGAAGCGAAGATGAAGGCGACGGAGCGAATGACGATGGCCGAGATACAGAAGGCGAACCAGGGCTCGAAGAAGAAGACTCCTGCTAAACAGACCAAGGTCGTCATCCAGACGGGAGAGGAGGAAGATGAGGAGGAGAGTAGGAAGATGAGAGGACCGACCAAGTGGTACATGGGCCAGTATGGCAACAACGACGGTACGTCGCTGGTGTGGATGTCCATAAGTGTTCGCAGTAGTCACGCTCGAATGAACAGACATTGGACGGCCGTTAGATCATTGGTCGTTAGAGTAGTTGTGATCGTAATATGGAATTTGGGCGTGTTTCTAATGTCGATTCTAATGTTTTTCTAAGGCGAGTCTATAAATATTTTGGTCAAACTAATACTATTCTTCAAACGAAACTACTAATACTGTGACAAGTGCAGTTTCACTTTAGCTTCAGGAGCGAACTGTTTTTCCAGCACGAAGCTATAAGTACGTTCTGCTAAAAAGTGAATATTATATTTTGTTAATTTCTATTTATCTTGGGTACTTCGATTCTTTAGACAGTATCGGAGACGTATTACTATTATTATCTGCAATTTATTATTACTGTTACTATTATTGTTGTTGTCAGATGATATCGGTTCGTCATTTTTAAACTGTCAACACAACTGTTAACAAGCTATATGTTTATTTATTACTGGTGATGATCGTCCAACAAATATTCTTTAAATCAAACATCGCACTACGAACACCGTACTCTGAATTTGCCTAGTCATCGGGCGTACCTTAAAAATTGGTTATTGTATTTGCTACTTTTGTTACAGAAGACGAAAACGACGTGCTGTATTTCCTGCAAAAGTTGCACAACAACCGTTGGAGCGTGGTGCCCGATGTGGAGATTCAACAGACGAAGTTGGATCTGCTCCAGTTCGAACTAGTGAAACCCATCGAAAGGTATTCAGTGGCCGAGACAAACACCTCACTTCATCCGTCGCCTGTCTTTGCCGTCGAACGCGGAGTGTCTAATTTGGTCTCAATCAGCTTATGCTATCCGTTACGCTTGATTATTTGTGATTAATAAAAGGTACTTATAATGAAGTAAAGGCATAGAATTACATGACATAAGTTATACATTCAAAGAGTTATCAAAGAACCCTTTTCATTATAACTTGGAACACATCAAAGAACCCTTTTCATTATAACTTGGAACACGTAAGAATTCCTTTTGGGTACGAACGAATCCTTTAATGCTAAGGTTTTTTTTAAAGTATAATAGTAATATTAACAATAATATTAAAGTTCCGTTCTGAGCTCATCGTTAACGGGGACGATCTTGAGTTTTGTTACGAAAGGTGGCCATATTTCCAGATGATTTTACACTTAGTAGTTGATTCCGGATTTTTGGTTCAGCTACAGAGAAAGCACGTTTGTCAACGTTGAGCTTTGTCTTAGTAACGAATTATGTCTTCGTTGGACTTCGATCTGTTAGGCACAGCATGCGACGACAGTGATCACGTGGCTCCTGTACAAGTTGTCACACAGTTGCTATATCTCTTCAGTTTCATGGTACTGCGGACGAAGACAACAGTGACGGACTCGGAGGCAGAATTCATGGCAAAGGCGATCGAGAAACAACTCACTCTGAAGCTTGTGACGGTGATTCTCAAACAACGGTAGGTGATAAATGGGTAATTCACATAACCTCAAAATCACTCAACCAATTCGAACGAGTGGTTGAAATGTAACAAATCCGAATTAGATTTAGTAATTTTTTTGAAGAGTCATACATTTTTATTTGATTATCCAAAGTAAATCTGCCTCTGTCTCTCTGTCTCTCTGTCTCTCTGTCTCTCTGTCTCTCTGTCTCTCTGTCTCTCTGTCTCTCTGTCTCTCTGTCTCTTTGTCTCTGTCTCTCTCTGTCTCTCTTTCTCTCTCATTGTCTCTTTGTCATTCTGTCTTGTTTTCTTTCTCTTGTTTTATGTTTTCTTCTTTTTCTTTTTTATTCTTTTCTTTTCTTTGGTTCTGTTCTGTTCTGTTCTGTTCTGTTCTGTTCTGTTCTGTTCTGTTCTGTTCTGTTCTGTTCTGTTCTGTTCTGTTCTGTTCTGTTCTGTTCTGTTCTGTTCTGTTCTGTTCTGTTCTGTTCTGTTCTGTTCTGTTCTGTTCTGTTCTGTTCTGTTCTGTTCTGTTCTGTTCTGTTCTGTTCTGTTCTGTTCTGTTCTGTTCTGTTCTGTTCTGTTCTGTTCTGTTCTGTTCTGTTCTGTTCTGTTCTGTTCTGTTCTGTTCTGTTCTGTTCTGTTCTGTTCGCTTCGCTTCTCTTCTCTTGTCGCCCGCTGGCATTATGCTAGTCGTGTCTCTCTGCGCAGGAGCGAGGACCTCTCTGACGTCACGCTTCACGTGATTCACCCAAGTCGCGCCGATCGCCTGATTCGCCAGCTCGAGGCAAACGGATATGACGACGGCCCTGACAACAGCGCCCCTTTCCAACTGCGGGAAGGCGACGTTCTAGAGGTCGGCTTCCGGGGCAACGTCAAGGCCTATGACGACTCGCAACAGCTCGAGGTGGTCTACAACTCGCCCCTGGCTGTCTCGGTGACGTGTGACGTCATCGAAGTTGACAAATTCCTGCAGCGAAGTTATACCACCTACAAGGGTTTCGTACAGTTGGCCCGCAAGGTGAAGGTCACCAGACAGAAGTCGGTGAAGAACGAGGACGGAGAAGTCCACCAGGAGACCGTGGTCGAGTACACGAGGCAGGTGCTGTGTGACATGCTCATCAGTGTGCCTAAGGTGGGTAGAGTTGGTCGGCAAACGGGACACCTTGAGAGCAGCTCTCGTAGTCTTACAGTGACACCCCTAAAGGCCTAGTTACACTATCCGGCAATATCGCACGGCAGTGCTCTATCGGGTGCGTTGCTATGACAATATGCACAAGTTTACGTCACCACCGGACACTGTCTGATGGCGATCCATCATGCACTATTCTTATCCGACACGGGGGATTCAATAGCCAAATAGAATTGCGCATCGCATCGATACTCCCCACCTCGGTGAAACAGTGAAAGAGTGACCTTCACCTATAGTCGCACATCCGGCCGACTATGTCTGGACGTGTGGAGGTAGGAAGTCATCCGACATAGCTAGTAAACATCAGATATGTTACCCTGCCGTACGGCGTTGCCTGGTAGTGTATATGCTTTTACCGTGTATATGGGCCTTTAAAGGCCCCATCGAATACGCTATCAGACAAGGTACGAAGTCATTGTCGTGTCGGATGAGTGGCTAAGGCAGTATGCAAATCGTGATGTAACATTGGACACTCCCTGTTGTCGGGCGGGATCCGACATGTGCAGTTGTCATCCGACACGGGGCATCCGATAGCCAATCAAATTGAGTATCGTATTGATATCCCTCAACTCAGTGAAACAATTACTCAATGATCGTCACCCGTAGGCTATTCGACATAGGTTCTGACATCAGACACGCGATACTGTCGTACGACCGTGTCTGGTAGTGTATTTGGGCCCAGTTTCATGGAGCATACTTAAGACGTCGTAGCGTAATAGGAAGTCATGTGACATCAGAGACAGATGCGCAAGTAACAAATTAGTTAAGTCAGCAACACTCTCGCAGTATCATATATAAGATGTCAATAAAACGATTTAGCATTCGTGAAATATAACTGAATTATCTCATGAGAACGTTATAAAAAATATGTTATATTATTTCTGGTTGCATATTAAATTACATTTAAACGTGTTCAAACATTTGCAATAATGTCCAAATACATATCTGTCTATAGCTACACACCCTCACATGTTTATGTGATATATACAATAGTTATCAACTTTTACATTCCTGAAGAAAAAACACATATCTACATATAGAGTTGTCGATGCAGCGGTATATTGTAGTTCGAATACATATTCTTTCTTGCTTCCTCGTTCTAAAGAACAACTGTGACTGCACAACAACAATGACGTCATCATTCTTACGCGTACTCATCGTCATCCACACCTTACGTACGTCATCGTTGACATTTCCTAATTAAATCGAACATTTAATTTCGACGTTTCTCTGGCCAGAATCCCGAGTTGTCCACGCCGCCCACGGTCAAGGCTCCAGTCACTATCCTCAACCGAGACGACGGAATCAGCATGGACACACTGCGCCACCTGGCGCTCGAACTCGGCGACGAGTGGCGGAAGTTGGCGCACCAGTTGAATGTAAGGCGCGTGCGCGTTCAGGCGATTCTGCGCAACACGACGACGTCAGAACGAGGCATGGACGACGCCAAGTACGAGATGCTCCTCACGTGGATGAAAGCGGCGCCTCGTGGGATGAACAAGGTAACGTTTGCCAGAGTGCCGTAGAGAGAGAGAGAGAGAGAGGGAGAGAGAGAGAGAGAGAGATAGAGAGAGACAAAGACAGAAACAGAGAGACAGAGAGACAGAGAGACAGAGAGGTACAGAGAGAGTTCATATAGTTATAGATGGCTCGTTATAGACAGGAAACTCTTGTAGAGAGAGAGAGAGAGAGAGAGAGAGAGAGAGAGAGAGAGAGAGAGAGAGAGAGAGAGAGGGAGGGAGAGGGAGGGAGACGGAGAGGGAGAGGGAGAGAGAGAGCGTGTGTGTACACATAGTTTATTTAGACACAGGTCCTGTGGACAGTGAGGTCTAGTAGACATGGATGTTATGTAGACAGAGAGTTATTTTATACGCACAGTTCGTGTAGACAGATAGTTTATATAGACAGACTTCGCGTAGACAGAGAATCCATGTAAACAATTCCACCACCACGCTCACTACAGTGTGAGTACGTGCGTGCGTGCCTCGTGCTTGTGTGTGTGCGGGGCGTGCATGCGTGAATATGTGTGTGCGTGTGTGTCTGTCTGTGTGCGCGCGCATGTGTGTGTGTGTGTGTGTGCGCGCGCGCGCGCGGGCATGCGTGCGTGCATATGAATTCGTGACTAAACTAGCGTGCTCATGGAAGTTAAAATGGCGCCTATTAGTGCAAAGCGGTAAATTCACAGGCATGCTTCTCCTTCTCTTCACATTATATCACGGGTACGTCATCTGCCATGTTTCGGTTCGTGTCTTTCAGGTGCAAACGTTGAAACACGCCTTGATGAGGAGCGGCCGCGTCGACCTGGCCCAGGAGATCGTCGACCAGTGGGAGAACTACTGCAATCGGAAAAAGGCCAACGACCTATAAACGCTAAAGCGTGGACTACCCTAGTTGTATCGTATTGCGTCTGATAGCGCCATAGAACCAAAGGACATTCGTTGTTGGCGTATTTACTGCTTGCTATAGTCTTAATAAGTCGCTAGTTACAATTATATATTATTACAAAATATTGTTATACGTGTATTTGCATAGGTATGTATTATATAATGCTAGCATAACATTGCATTATATATATTTTAGAAACTGTGGTTGTTTGTTGTGAAACAAAGTAACTTCCAAAGCAGTACTGTGATACGTAGATAGTCAACTTTATACAACGTCATTGGTAGACACATTTGTGTGCAAAATAAAATTCCAACCGTTGACATGTGAATAGTCTAGTTAATAAGGTTGAGTCCAGTCAATGAGCTGTGAATGAACCACATACACACGCACGCCCGCACGCACTCTCTCTCTCTCACACACACACACACACACACACACACACACACACACACACACACACACACACACACACACACACACACACACACACGAGATATAACACGACCAACTGCTGCTGGTCCTACCGATTCATCCTAGGGCTACACATGATATATTTACTTTAATTTTTGAAAGTTGATTAAAATGTTGTTTCCAGTGTTATTACTCCAATATTTTACATGTGGCAAAAATGCTGCAACATAGCCAGCGTTTGTATTATGGCGCAAATCAACGATTTGATTGATAAAACATTCTGTGGTCAATATTGTTGCACTTTGCACACTAATTTGCAACACTATGCATACTCCTAGCTTATTGTGTCATGGCAGGTTCATTTCTTGCAGGCTAAGTTTATACATAATTAAATGTCACTCTAATTTCCACATAGACATGATGAAGTAATGTTTATGACATTAATATTGTTCATAGTATTTTTCAGCTTAACCACACGTCGTAGAATACTTATTATCATAGATATAAAAGTAAATATGTAAGAGAAATATAGTAACTGCATGTAATGTATAAATATCAGCATCCAATATGTTATAATCAAGTAGAAGCACCAGGAAGAGTAAATATTTGGAGGCCTAATTTGTTTAAGCTCCACATAATATTATAGAATGCTTGTAAACACGCTAAAAGTAATCACGTTACCTCCAATCATTGTCATAGTCATATTCAGACATAGAATCCCTCAATCACAATGGCCAATACCACAACCATGGCCCATGGGCATGGCCTCAATCATGGAGCCATGGCAAGACAAGAAATTCAGACACAAACAATTGGTTTGTCATATATGCAACATAAATATATTACAGCTGGCATAGGTGTTAGGTAGAGCAATAGTCACAGTTAATAAACCAATCCATCCATGGGTGTGTAGAGTATAAATGTTCACACCATACTGCAGCTTTCCTGCAGCAATGTTCACATGTTTGTGTTACATAATGTCACGTATGTGTTACAATATGTTCATAGTGAATTCCTTGCCAGACAAACATACAAACATGTATACATACATACATACATACATACATACATACATACGCACACACACACATATACATACGTACATACGTACATACGTACATACCTACATACGTACATACGTGCATACGTGCATACATACATACATACATACATACATACATACATACATACATACATACATACATACATACATGCATGCATGCATGCATGCATGCATGCATGCATACATACTTATAGAGAAAAGACTGCTTTATAACATAGATAAAATAATGTGATCGACATTTTGGGATGATCCGAATATTCTTATAATCTGAAACATCTGTTGTTACTTGATGGTTTATCTCGGGAATCATTTATAGTAACAACTCTGATTAACCAACCATATTCAACATAACGCCAAGTTAGTTCTGGAGCCACGCTCTCTATTGTTCGACAATAGGTGGCGCCACATTAAGGCGCTTTAATCGTCAGCAAAACGTTTTACAATTCGAGCGAGACACCGTAGCACGCATATCGAACTGTACAACATGAACAAAGACATTCGCTAGGTTGTGGTGGCGGTGGGAAATTTCCACACAACGCTTCGTGAGTAAACAACGTGACTAGACAACGTCAACACCAATTCAACAAACGTATATTTATAACTGGCCTGCATACATGACAAAGAAACGCACGAAGCGGTAGTGTTATATCTAAACAATATAACGGTCCAGTTACTCTGCGTATTGAATCCACGTCACCGATAAATACAGCGATTATCGCTACGCGCCAAAACCAACCAGGAAAGGTCTCTACTTAGAGAAGACAACACAGACTTTACACTCAGTCTAGCGGCAAAACGAAGCTAGAGTGCACGTCTAACTCTAGTCTCGGTAAGATGGAGACCGACAGCAACATGACAGAACCTACGGAGTTCGACAGCAAGTCGTTCTTGGAAAGCATTGACGAGCTGAAGACGACTTTGGAACCCGCCGTTTCGTGCTCGGACGACTTGAAGCTGCAGGAGTTGATAGAAGCAGTGAAAGGTGGAAACAAGGAGCTAGCAAACTTCCAGTTGTTTTCGCTGTACGCGCAAGTTCAAATTGAGGATTTCAGCGAAAACTTGGATGCGGCCGTTCGCTGTATCGATAAGCTGCTCGATAGCTTGAACCCCAAGTTGGGAGGTAGTACCAGTGCGGGATCGGCTGAGGGTGTTAGACTTACACGTGGTAAGTACCACGAAGGTGGAACCTCCGGCCGATATGGCAATTGCTTATATGTTATAGCTCAATGGCGCGTCAATCCGCTGGACGTCAGACTGACCACTGCTTATTCTGCGGGTTTGATATTTACCAACGTTTCTGTTTTTGAGTTTGGTTTCCACGGATTTGGATACAAAAAAGAGTTACCTTATTATTATAATTATTATTGTTACTATTATTGTCAGTTGTTTGCGCCTATTGTTTTTTGTAAATCATAAACCGACTTATTTTAATTAAGGAATTAATCTGAATGCACGACACTTGTCATTACGCAAGAAAGTGTACATATAGGTGTTACAAGGAAACGTTTAGAATTGTTTCAGAAACATAATAAACCGATGATATTTGTTTCCAGTCAATGTCTAAAGTACTAAACACAAGAACGAGTATGTTGGAGTTGAACTATGGGCCTATATATTCACGGTTGATAAGTCTAAAAAAATCGTAAATTTTTACTTTGTGTAGAAGAAATGTGTAATTCGTTAGTGAATGTGTACTTCATTTATTTTTTTTCGCATTTACAGCTTTAACTTTTGCTCTTATCCTGAGAAGGAAAATAAGACATTCGTTTTAAATGTACTTAACTGCGCACATTTCCGTTCTAGCTAGAGGACTCCGCTGTCGCATGGAGACATTGGCTGTAATAATAAACGAATTTGTTTACCAAGTCAAAACGAAAGTTGCAGCGACGTTAAATCTGAATCCATGACACTGCACGAATGAATCATAGCATGGATTAATAATTGATAGCGAATTGTCATATCAATGCCCACAAATAGCGACTATGATTGAACGTCGCAAATAAACAACCACGTTTCCCTTGGTGTGACTGGTTTTGTTAAATTTTATAGATGATTTACAAACATTTGTTGTAGGAACCATAGCCGGACTCAGTAACCAGGAGAAACGCGAAATGCTGATCAAGTTGAAAGGAGAAATCAAGACACTGTCGGAGTCAAGTACAGACGCGCAGTTGGCTGCTCTTGCGGCAACGCTCGCCGCCAAGAAGGCGGAGAAAAAGATTCTCGAAGCACAGCGCAAGGCTGAGGAAGAAGAAACCCGACGACAAGAGGAAGAGGAGCGGAAGGCAAAAGAAGAAGAGGAGCTAAAGGCTAAGGAAGAAGAAGAGAGGAAGGCTAAGGAAGAGAAAGATAAAAAGGCTAAAGAAGAGGAAGAGAGAAAGGCCAAGGAAGAGGAAGAGAAGAAGGCTAAGGAAGAGGAAGAGAGGAAGGCTAAAGAAGAGGAAGAGAGGAAGGCTAAGGAAGAGGAAGAGAGGAAGGCTAAGGAAGAACAAGAAACAGAGAGCAGCGCCAAAAAGGAGGAAAGACGACTGGAGGCCGAACGGAAAGAGAGAGAAGAAGCGAAGGCTCGAGCGATGGCTGATGGCAACAACTGGCCAGCGTATAAGTATGTCCACACCCAAACACGTGCGAGCACTCACACACACACATACACACATACACACATACACACACACACACACACACACACACACACACACACACACACACACACACACACACAAGCATGCACACACACAAACAAACACAAACAGACACAAGCAAACACGCTCACGCACAAACACACACAAATACACACACACTCACAGAAACATACACACACAAACAAACACGTCCACGCACAGACTCACACAAACTCACACAAACACACACACACACACACATACACACACACACACACACACACACACACACACACACACACACACTCATGCAACTGTAAAATTGCCGTGTCTTGGACCCTTAGCTTTAGTAGAAGACTAAACTTATCCTCCTTTACCTAACATGTTAGAGACTTATATATATATTCGTCAGAGGTTTCTTCGCAATTCTATGTAGTTTCAATGTTCTTTAGTTTCTTAACAGCCAACTCGAAATAACCCATAATCAATAATGGTCCTTCGCCAATTCATTTGTTTTTGACGTCTGTGTTTATACTATTTTTTCTCTAAACTATTAGTGTGTGTTTTGTGTGTGTGTGTGTGTGTGTGTGTGTGTGTGTGTGTGTGTGTGTGTGTGTGTGTGTGTGTGTGACGCAATGTTAAAAAAGGGTATAAACACAGTCGACAAAACAAATGAATTGGCGACGGGCCAATAGTAATATCGTATACTAGCGCATTATCTGCACATTTTCCCCACTTCCCCCAGATACGACGTGTCCCCGGGGAAAACAGACCAGGGCATTGTGTGCCTCGTGTGGGGAGAGGCGCCCGAGTTCTCGCAGGACATGGTCGAGTGTCGCGCTGTGCCGCAGGTGGCGACGAACTTCGTTCTTGACAACAACCAGCAGCTGCTGAGTAACATAGTCCGACTGACACCGACCCACCCAGACCGCCTGCTCCAGGTACAGATACCAGCTGTCTTGTGAAATGTCGAGTGAACAATAGCTTCGGAAATAACACCCGTTTTTTGGGGGGGGGATATCGAATACCAGAAAATATACTCTGGGTATACATCTGATTTCAGGTACATTTAATTTCTTACATTTAATTTCGTAATTGTTTACTTACTGCCATGCTTAACACTTTTGGCACAAACTACGTGCTACATAGACTAGTTTCCCGTCTTGTCGAACTGTTTAATGCACTTATAATACGCATTTAAAAGGAATTTACACGTACATGGTCTACCTGACGCTCTACAACAATGCCGTGGGACAACAACGTAGGAAGCACGTACACAGCGTTCTCACAGATTGTTATCACAAACGACTTGAATTGTTAATATGGTCTATCAAGCCTACCGCATATAAGATACAATGCCGGTTGTGCATCCATGCATGTCGTTTTTGTGTGGATAGAACATCACGTACATGTTTACACGAATAAACATGGCTGTGCAAAGTTAAGCCAGATTATATACCTGACAATTATGAGCCACAAACTAGGTCGGTATTTGACCTGCTACGCATGTGACCATAATAACACCTTTGCGTTGGATACAACGACGTTCTCTATTTCGATTGTGCTGATAAAATGTTTATTGTTGTTACTGGGCTGGCTTTTTCTAGGATGTAATGGTGTTGCCGGATTTGATTAATTGATTGAATTCGTGATCCACGAGACCGCTGAGAGCGCCGGCACATAGTGTGTGAGTGTGTGTGTGTGTGTGTGTGTGTGTGTGTGTGTGTGTGTGTGTGTGTGTGTTAAGGCCCTGCGCGGGCTGGAAATCTGGACCCGCAGCCCGCCCCGCCCCGCAATAACTTGGCCCGCAGTCAGCCCGCACCGCAAATTTGGCTACATCATAGCCCGCAGCCCGCCCCGCCCCGCAATAACTTGGCCCGCAGTCAGCCCGCACCGCAAATTTGGCTACATCATAGCCCGCAGCCCGCCCCGCCCCGCAATAACTTGGCCCGCAGTCAGCCCGCACCGCAAAATGTTGCCACATCATAGCCCGCAGCCCGCCCCGCCCCGCAGTAACTTGGCCCGCAGCCCGCCCCGCAGTTCGGCCCGCATAATTTTTCATTCAAAAGTCAGCCTGCAGCCTGCAGCCTATAACAGTTTGAACAGATAACATAGAATAATAAAAAAACTAATCCTTATTGAATTTTCTTAATTAATTTTATTAACTCAATTTCATTATTTCATTGATTAAAATACTTTTAATTGGGTATCCAAAAAAATATATGGCTAGTTATATTTTATATTTACCTTGTCATTTGTAACTATTTAATTACTTGAAATACAATAAACAAAATTTTTCAGTCAGTCTAAAATAATTATGTTGGAAGTCACTGCAGTCATTCACCATGACAACACTGAGCATACCAGATAAGTTATTATCCACTAACAGGTAGTCAGTTGTCATCTCTGACCTCTGGACCTCTGCAATTAGCAACAACAGGCCTCTTTGCTGTGGCCTGCCTGTCTTTTGATCTTGGCTTCCAAGCCCCTTGCCCTGTTCTTAACTAGCCCTGCTAGATGGCAACTGCTAAGGCCTGCTATTGTGTCAGCGCCTCAGTGGTGGTGCAAAGTGATAAGAAATATTTGCTTGAGGGAAGGAAGTGGCACCCCAAGCCAGGTAGCATCTTCAATTGCTTTACACTGTTGTAGTTTTACAGCTTACCACATTGGGTAATTGAATATCCTGCCAGACATTTTCATTACTCATTAATGTATTATACATTAAAAAGACACCAGCCAACACTCTTCCATTAAGGGAAATCTGTAGTAGAACCCCTCAAGAATTGTTTTACTTTTGTTATTAAATACTTATTAATATATTACAGCCAATGTATTGTAACAAATATTATGAAAAATACATTGGATATGGTTATCAAGATATGAAAAGTTTCTGCTAAGAGTCACCAATGCCAATGTGAGATCATTCAGGCCTTGTTTAGTAATATTTACACAGATTAGCACCTTTGGGTACTGGGCAGTAAAACTGGGCACCACCAGCCTGCTAATTACCTTTATGGGTTAGAGAAGGCCTGACTCAGATAAGCAAGCCCTTTGTCCAAGCCAGGTATCCCAAATTAAATAGGTCTCATTGAGAGTTGTTCAAACATCACTCAGCCTAGCTAGCAAGTCAGGGCAGCCTGGTGAATGGTGACACTGGTGTTAAAGGGAGAACCCAAATCAATGTGGCTGTTAGCTAGGTCTGTCATCATTGCTATGATTGTGTAAAAAGGGCAGTCTGTAGCGATCTGTACCACAATAACATTATTTTACTACCTTATTTCTGACTATTGTGAAAGCTTCAAAAGATTTTATGGTGCTCGTGTATGCAAGACCAAACCTTTATATTAACTAGACAGTGTCTGAATAACATTATTTTGTGACCTTATTTCCTGTGACTTTCCTAGGCAAAACTGTTATTTTTCTGTGATTTCTTTTACTGTGAATTATTGTATCTAGTACTATCTACACTCTAATGAATGACTAAAGCTGGCAGGGCAAAACAACAGTGACATATTATGAGTGCTTTCAACATTGTTATCAAAATGTTCTGTTACCAGAATGCTCACTGGCAATATGTTGTTTGCCAAAAACGTCATGGTTAGCACATGCAGGGGGTTTTGTCCGCGCACCTATCATCATATAGTTAAACGCACACACACGCCATACGCACGCCCGCACGCACGCCCGCACGCACGCACGCACGCACGCACGCACACACACACACACACACACACACACACACACACACAAGAGTTATCAGGTTATCCACCAACTAATAGGCAGAGACAATGTGCAAATTTTGAGAGAATTTAAACTGCGCGGGCTGAAAAAGTTGAGACCGCACCCGCCCCGCAACTGTATCATTCGGCCCGCAGCCCGCCCCGCCCCGCATATTTTGACATATCCTGACCCGCAGCCCGGCCCGCACCGCACTGGTTTGGCCCGCAGCCCGCACCGCCCCGCAACAAATAAAAAATCCAGCCCGCAGCCCGCACCGCCCCGCAACATATACAAAAATCCAGCCCGCGGGGGCCTGCGGGCTGCGAGCCCCCGCTGGCCTTAGTGTGTGTGTGTGTGTGTGTGTGTGTGTGTGTGTGTGTGTGTGTGTGTGTGTGTGTGTGTGTGTGTGTGTGTGTGTGTGTGTGTGTGTGTGTGTGTGTGTGTGTGTGTGTGTGTGTGTGTGTGTGTATGTGTGTGTGTTGAGGTTCCATAAGATCATGTAGACTGTATACATGGGCTAGAACACTTTCCGTCGCACAGGTTGTTGTGGTGTTATGATACGTTTGCTCTAATGGAGGTTGTCTTATAATTGTTATAGTGGTGCCGTTAAATAGGTTGTAGATAAGTTATGGCATTGCTGCAAACATAGCTAATATTGTATTCGTGGTACATTGTTTCGCTGATTAGAGTTCATACGGCAATGGGACCGTATCCTTTCACAAATCCGTAGTGATCTACATGTTGTCATTGAAACAGTGCTTCGGCATTATCAGTCATTCATGAAAGACAAGACACGACACCGTGACCCTGTAGCGATAAAGCCTGCTTCTGAAAGACACTGCTGCACCAACAATTTACGCGCATGTCCGGAAGTGCATGTTTTCGAGGGGAGAATTAATTAATGACTTATTATACGTGGTTATAATTATACAACAGGTCAGGAGACTCCCGTGGGAGTTGTGTGTAAATAGAAGACAAACGTTGGAATGACCTGACGCACCCGTTCTTTCAGAAACCAATCCATGTCGCTATTCCGTTTTACACTCCACGGCCACCTCTGGGCCGGGAAGCCGTCATGGTCGCCGAAACTGAAAACGGACAATGGACGGCTCTGGACACGAAAGAAGTTACCTTCAGTTGTTACAAAGTAAGACTGTCTCATAAACCAAATTCACACATATAAAATGTATACGAGTTTCACTCTTTACAATTAATTTCTTTCTTTCGTTTTAGCTATGTATATTTTCGCACTCGTGAATGTCGTCTGGTTGGCAGGTCTGAAGTGAGAGCAAACATTGCATTATTCATACTTTGTATTGGATATCTTAAGGAAATACACTGCATTAGCACGCGTCTTGGTTTTTGTTAACCGGCCCATCCCAGGAACGCATATCGTCTCTTCAGTGTGAGTGATTTCTGAGTGTTACGCATGTAAGCTTGGCCATGCATATATTTTCCTGGGTACCGCATGCTTGTACGACCAGCGCTGTATTTCCATTGTGTGGTTTATTTTCCGCGCCACGAATCAGACAATTATGTCGCAGTGATAGGTCCAAAGTTACCTTCACACTGATCGCCATTGAAGGGAGTCTATACGTCAAATTGTGCTTATTACGCCCGTAATAACGTCAGCAATTGGGCATATACTCACCCCGGTGCTTGTTTAAATAGTAAGGAAAACGTACAGGTGTTATAGGCTTACTGCCGATTTCCCCATTCACGACATAAACACTGCAGACTCTGTTAAAATATCTACGCCTCCTAATTTCGGATAGGTTAGCCTCACTCTAAAATATTTTCAAAAACCGCAAAGTAACACCAGTATTAATACCCTTTACAAAGCTATATACATAGTATTGCGTATACTATTGGTTGTAAATTTACAGCTACATTAACGTTATTGTTATTGTGCAGAACATGAAATTCGGACAGGCCGAGGTGGCACAGCTCACACATCTCGCCATTGTCTCGGTACCTAAACGAGATTCTCTCCGGCTGTCAAAACGAGGCGGGAAGATAGCATCGAGGCTGGACAACAGGATTTCTTTCACCGTAGAACCAAACACGTTTAAACAGGATGAAAACATCATGATGCAGGTAATGTAACTGCATCATTTCATGCTGTGTTAACACTGACATATAGTGTGGAGTTTCCCCTTATTGATAATGTAGCTGGATTAGCATTGTTCATAGACAATCTGTTCAACGCTAAGGGGAACTAAAATCGAACTTTCTTGTGTTGTGTACCTAACGATATTAGTACAAAGTAACCATTTGCAATAACAATTTGTATTTTCAGGGCATTCGTTAATTCAGAATGCGGTTTTAAGAGAAAGACGCGAATAAAACATTTGCCACGCTAGAGTCCAGACTAAATAAATCGTTTTATTTGCTTAAAGGGGTGTCGCTTAAAGAGAAAAAGCAAATCATTGGCTGAAACCCATTTCCCATGTATTGCACAAAGTTTAACAATGTATATAACGTTTGACCAAATTAATAAATGCAGACAGAATAATACATTCGTAATATAAATTCGATTTAAAACTCCTGTGTGTAGCGATTCCCGCGAAAAGGTGAGGTTTAAGTGAGCTGGGTGATCCACGGGGTGATCGTATCGTGATTTCCTCGTTGGCGCAGCACATCGAGCTTATATACATCTTATGGAGTAAACAGCATTTCGTTTTGACGCTGAATACAATATATGTTTGCTATGTTTATTTATTGGAGCAGATTATGTTCCTATACAATAATCAACATGAAAACTGCGGTAGCGAAGCAGCTTCAGGAAAAGAAACTATCAATTTGTTCGGTCTAATTTAATCAACAAAATTGGTTTCGTGTGGAACCGTGCTCTGAATATTTGGAAAGCCATATTATATGTGATTCGAGCTGACACCACGTCTAGGTATCGCGAAATGGCAGCAAAAGTATGTACTTTGGAAAAAGGCAAGTTACATAACATAACATGCCATATTACTAATTCATTATATTGTTTTGTTTTTGGTTTGGTGAGCATGGAGATATAGCAGGATGTAGTATAATATGACATAGCATAAGGAGTTTTATTTCCTATAAGATTTACACCATTGTGCGGTATGATATATGTTTGTTATTAGATTAATGTTAAATTACGCAGCCACTAACAGTCCTTGCTGCTTTGTAGCTGCGCCCTGTGGAGACATCTGATGTCAATAACGTGAAGACATCAAAGAATTCGAAGAACACTGATCTATTGGCCTGCAGCTCCATGGTTGAAATCGAGTGGAAGAGTGAATCGTTCGGAAACCCAGTCACGGTAAAATAAATTGCACATGATTCCATTGAGGACGATGACGACTTCATATTCGCTTACACTGTTGAGCTTGTGTGTGTGTGTATGTGTGTATGTGTGTGTGTGTGTGTGTGTGTGTGTGTGTGTGTGTGTGTGTGTCTGTGTGTGTGTGTGTGTGTGTGTGTGTGTGTGTGTGTGTGTGTGTGCGCGTGTATATATATATATATATATAAAGATAGATAGATAGATAGATAGACAGACAGACAGACAGACAGACAGACAGACAGACAGACAGACAGACAGATAGATAGAGAAAGAGAGAGCGAGAGAGAGAGACAGAGACAAATATATATATATATACACTGTATATATATATATATATATATATATATATATATATATATATATATATATATATATAGAGAGAGAGAGAGAGAGAGAGAGAGAGAGAGAGAGAGAGAGAGAGAGGTGGGAGGTTTACAACTTGCACTAAAAGCCACGCATCAACGTTGGTTTACGTCTGTGTCACTAGATGTCGCTGCCATGTCCTCCGAACATGAACAAGACGACGTCAAAGGCAGCCGAACAGAAACAGAAACAAATGGCCAACAAGAATCAGAATCTAAATGCGTCGAAAGTGGGAAATGCTGAGGACAGCGAGCGACAGAAAAATGCTCCGAGGTGGTTCATGGGACAGTACGGAGACAACAATCAAAACAATGAAGGTAAGGCTATCTGACGTGAACGATCACTTCAACTGAGGTTTCAATAAAGTAATAATAAGATCACTTCTATTACGTCAAAGTCCTTGGAAACGAAGGCACATTAAGATAAAACGATTGATCACTCTCAAAATCAATACATATTCTATTTGTCAACAAATGGATTGATACACCAGGGAGCCAGGATATCAATGTACGTTTCTAAATGACGCCGGAAATATGCAGTAGGTTCAGTTGATATAACATTTAAAGGAAGTATAATCCGATGAGTCGTTGCAGCTATAGAAAAAATTCGTCGTCCCAATATTATAATTTACGTAAGGAAAAAGTAAATTAAACGAAACTAAATAGATTTTCTTAAAGGTGTAAGCAATGCATGTAAGTACGAAGATTATTTGCAAGGTACCGTATATAATAATGCAGATGTATTAACGAAGTTACGACATCGGACTGGAACCTATTGCAAAGACTGCAGAAGTAGCATAGAGCGAGTAAAACGTGTGAACTTAGTCACATTCCTTGACTTCATTGGTCGCTGTATGATGTGATGACACGAGTGAAGACAATCGTGGGGTTGGGTTACAGACGACGACAGTGAAGTGTTGTTCCTGATGCGCAAGTCGTCCACAAAAGGCTGGAGAGTGATGCCGGTTGACATACAGCAGCCGAAGTTCGACATGACCCAGTTCCAACTGGAGCAGCCAATCAACAGGTTGGTTAGAGGGAGGCGAGGGTATTGTTGTTGTGGTTGGGGGTTCAATATCCGGTCGCGGCAGACATGTTATATTTGTTGTAAAACTGGCTCTCTACATTGGACGCTGTGTATCCCTCTTCAATCGGAGAATCACGTTAATGTCGGTCCCGTCTCCATTTGGGACATAAAAGAACCACGAGGCCAACAAGTACCCAGACAGCGAAAGGTTACATACCATTGGAACCACTGTGTATACAGACTAGTCAGTTAACAGAACCCAGCCGAGTGCTCGACACAACTAGAACTAGACCGGCTGTATTCACTCAGTTAAGGGCCATCCATAAAGTACGTCACATAATTTCTGGATAGTTGTCATAGTCCCTATACCTTTCTATAATCCGTAACGCAACGCAATAAAGAATACTTAACTATCAATGACTGAATAGGTTATACAGTTGCTGCATGGCTGTATTGATAGTTATATACGTGTCAAATATAATTATGTAAAAGAACAAATCAGGGAACGTATCATCACAAAATACGTAATTGTAAACTTAACTACATCGAACCATATGCACCATTTTTGGTCCAGCGTTACATATGAACATGACATATAATTTCTTCGCGGGAGCCAAGCAGGGGGCTACGCCTCAAAACCTACGTTTCCCCATACCCCCGGAACTGCTTCATGGAAAGGCAAAATTATAGGCCAAACAAATACGTTATTGGTTGTGCCGATTAAACGTATTTTAGTTTTGACTTTTTCCGACATTTATTTCCGGTAGTATTAAAGATGGCACCTATCAAGACTACTATTCCGATATCTTACCAAATAGGTGTAGAGTTCGTGTCAAAATGCAGGTAAGTAAATTGAGATTTAACGTAAGATATTTTACATTTGACATTTGTCAAATTTTATAGCCATTTTATAAATTGGTGGCGGTCAAATCGAATTGCTTAATTTAACGGTTAACCTTTTTATCCATTCACATCATGAATTTTTGAAGATGGAGACCTTCAAAATTAATTAATATATGTTATGAACTACGACTCTTGAAGCTGATAAATTTATATAAATATATAAAAGTATGTGGAGAAGGATTTCAATTTAATCAAATATTTAACATTTGCCCTACATATCCGCCATTTAACAAAATGGCGGCCGTTAAAACAATTTGTTTCCATACGTGAAGATCTACATCCTACCAGAGCTGGTATTTTTTGTAATAATATGGATATATCTTGGTAAATATTTCAAATACATTCTTCGCTCCGCGAAAATATTAATTTTGGTTCAAACGCTGGTTAAAAATGACGGCTATTGAAATATCTTAACAGTGATATGACTACCCTAACTACACAGTTTGAAGTGTGACGTACTTCATGGATGACCTCTTAAGTTTTCTTTGGGTGATGGCAAGTAACATCATACTGATGTCTATATTATACGACCTAAATAAACTGTGATGTCTTTGCTGTATATTAACTTCTACAAGACTGAGGGTCAGGTATGAACAGTATTGTCGAAGAACCCACTCTGTTACTTGTTTCAGCAGTTTTGTATTGAAGGTCCCTCTCTTCGTAATATGATATTGCTACATGATGTCCATGTCTACAGTTTGATGGTGATGCGCACGAGGCCGACAGTGACGAACTCGGGGGCGGAGACACTGGCGAGGGCCGTGGAGGAGCAGCTTAACCACAAGATGGTGGCAGCAGTCGTCAGACAAAAGTAAGAAAAGGAAGTCATCTGCACTAAAACTGTTTCTAACGTATGACACACAAACACACAGAGAACCATACTGTTATATAAATAAACACCATAGACTCCACAGTAAAATGTGTGCGATTCATCCTGAAATCAACCATATTTATCCATGCAGTTGTATAATCTAAGATAAAATATTGTGATATTCCTACTAATTAAAAGCACACAAAAAACGCAACTGTTTCGTGGCATACACCTAATAGAGTTAAAATAAAGTAACAATTTCTACATATACTCAATTTTTAACGCCAGCGGTTTACAAATATTTTTAAACACCCAGCTAGCGAAATAAATTGATACGAGCTACTCCATTTTAGACGAAGAATGAAATCACGAAGCTTCGGCGCTGTCCACAGATTCCCTGCATATTAGTTATTCATAAATCCGTCTAGAGGCGCTGTGCGCAGTTTAGGCCCGCGCCTCGAAAAAACATCGAAATGATCACCTACGATGACAAAACTTCGCAGGGGGTATCTACTACACCTGAACTACGCGAATGCACTTGTCACGTGATCAAAAAATAATAATTAATGTCTGAAATTTATCAAAATGTGTAAATAAATAACGGTCTGACCCCATTGTTTAACGGCAGCAAGATGGTGGCGCCACCTGACGCAGTTCACTGTTGCAGTAGTGACTCGGCGAGACGTTATCGTTATTTACTTACACATTTTGATCGATTTCAGGCATTAATTATTTTCTGATCACGTGACAAGTGCATACGCGTAGTACAGGTGTAGTAGATACGCCCTGCGAAGTTTGGTCATCGTAGGTGCTCATTTTGATGTTTTTTTCGAGGTGCGGGCCTACACCGCAAAAGTACCCGCAATTGTGAATCCATTGGCATTGCTTCAATACTACCGGTTGTTTCTCACGGAACTATTACTGCCATCGTTTGCCGAACAGTAAGGCATGATTACTAAAGTTTACCACAGATTTGACCACAGATTTGACCACATATTTAGATACACGTCTAAGCAGCTGCTACATGTCACGCCAACTGAACGAAGACTCGAAGTTGTTGACCCGCGACGTCGCAGGAAATTGACCGGCTTCAGCAGAGACCTAGAATGCCGCGCGCTTATTGACCATGCCAAGTTAAGCCGTCACCGATGGCGGCGTCTAGGCCATCGTGGATTTCGTTAGAATTTTAGACTTTAAGGTCACATTCTGAGTAAACCGCTGTCGTTAAAAAATTGAGTATAGTTGGAAATTGTTACTTTGTATAAATTCTATTAGGTATATGACACGAAACTGTTGCCATTTTTTGTTCTTTAATACTCAGTGTAAAATGAAACTTTCTCACAACATGCTACGATTCCCGCCAGCAATCGAGACCAGGGTGACGTCACACTTCACGTGGTACAGCAGACGGACATCGATGACACGATGAAGACACTTTCTGACGACGGCTACGGCGACGGACCAGCCGTCAGTCCTTACTTCACGCTGGCGGAAGGCGATGAGATCGAAGTTAACTTCCGTGGCAACGTGAAATCATCGAATAAAGTCAGTGACCTTCAACAGATCTACAATTCGCCTGTGTGCACGTCTTTCAACTTTTCGATCGAGATCGCAAATAAATACATGCAGGAAAAATACCCGGTGTATCAAGGCTTCGTGCAGCTGTACAAGAAGGAGAAGAAATCAGAAGAGAAGATGGTGAAGGACAAAGACGGGAACAATCGGCGAGAGACAGTCTTCAAGACAGTGCGAGTCTTCCTCTGTGAGATGCTTATTCAACTCCCGAAGGAGGTAAGAAGTCGATAGGAGCATATTGTGAGTGTATGTGTGTGCGCGCGCGCGCGTGTGTGTGCGTGCGCGTGCGTGCGTGCGTGTTGTGTGTGTGTGTGTGTGTGTGTGTGTGTGTGTGTGTGTGTGTGTGTGTGTGTGTGTGTGTGTGTGTGTGTGTGTGTGTGTGTGTGTGTGTGTGTGTGTGTGTGTGTGTATCCGTCTACCATTACCAATGCTTGGGCTTTTAATTTTAACAGAAAGTTCGTTTTTATTTATGTGGACAATTTAAATATCAGTTATTTCACAGCTGGCAACACTGTGACATTAAGTTAACAACTTGGAAACTGCAGAAATTCAGTGGTCGGAGGAATGAGTTTATAATCAAAATAATGGTCGTCATAACGTTCTCATTTTGTCGTCTTATTACTCGACGATGTTATCTTATTCATCAAAATCAAACACGCAAAAAGATATGCACGCTTACTCTCTAGAACGTCGACTTGACCACTCGGCCTCCGGTCATCGCGCCCATGGAAATCGCCGGCCGAAAGGACGGACTCAATGAAGCACTACTGCACCAGCTAGCGACTGAACTCGGCGATAATTGGGAAGGTTTGGTGAAACTCCTCGGCGTGAGCAAGATGCAGGTGAACACGATTAAAAAGACTGCGATGAACCCGGAAAACGGCCTCGAAGATGTCAAGTTCGGGGTACTGGTGATGTGGATCAAGCGCCAGCCTCGCGGGGAAAGCCAGGTAACGGTATCGTGTAGTTTATCTACATTATGTCATATCATGACAAGCACCACACACACCCAGAACAAGTCTGCTTTCACAAGGATACAAGGTGTATACACCGGAAGGTTTAGTTTAGAATGACATGAACTGATGCATCAACGTGTAGTATTGTTATACGTGCCATGTTTACAATAATATTATAATGTTCATCTTTTTTGGATTACGCGGTTGAGTCTGAGTTTAATTAATATTGACAGTTGTTTTTATCCCTACTCTCACGTGAGTGCCACATATATATAACTACAAGACGAGGCGTCTGTTATTAGTACATTTCTGTACTCTTGTGTAACATATCGTTCAGACGGGATGGGAAATGACAGGGCCGCAGGGATTGGTAGTCACGGGGAGTGGGTGACCGGGTGGTGTTTGGTGGAGACATGACAGAGGGAAGACGACGTGAGGGAAAGTCACAAGAAATGTCCCATTAAACCCTACACTTTCATTGCAGGTGAAGAAGCTTCAGAAAGCGCTGGAGGAGACCGGGCACCAAGCCTTAGCGGACGGGCTCGCCTCTATGATCGAGAGGTTCCGCGGCGGTGGAAGCGAATGATCGTCGGGAGCTCACGTCTGACGACACGTTGATGGGGAGCGAAGTAAAGGAGAAAGACGGACAGTGTTATGTCTGAATTTATATCTCTCCTCACGTCGGGCTGAAACAGTTGCATTAATCACCGCATGTGTCTACATTTGTACTCTCGGCACTGCGTTGTGTATCACGAACAACCACAGTGTCTATTCATGCACAAGAATGGTAACGGTAATTGTGGTATTTTGGTGTATTGCTACATGTCACTTGTGGAGTGTTTTGTAGTGGAGTTCACTTGTTCGGATATCATGTTGTCTTTATATCAGCGACAATTCGATCGTCTTGCATTAATCCATACTTACTTAGTAGTTGATGGACTTTACTGCTTTTCTGGTTTACGTTATCATACGTTGACAGATAAATTTGCGATACTTCGTTCTCATATATTATGTGATCTTTATATCAATAACAATTAGATCGTCTTGCATTAATCCATACTTAATTCAGTTGTAATTTGTTTTTCTGTACTGCTTTTTTTTAATCATTTACCTTATTACACATATTATACAAATACATACACATAACTTCATATATTCTTGAGTTGATAGTTATGAAGTAACAATTAAAATAGTCTGTGATATTTTGAATAAATGTCATTAAAGGTACATGCCCGGTTCATAATATTATACAGTTTGCAATGTGACATTATGCTGCTGTCAACCACAACTGTTTTGTCAAGTAAATTCATTTCCTATTAACCTTTGGGGCCGTTTTCCCTTCACAGTGTGTAATAGTGTTTGACTTTTCTCGTATTCACCCTTGGTCGGTATAATCACAAGCATTTAAAGCAGTTGTTCTATTACAGACAACCTGTTTATAATTATTTTTGACGGTGGAAATGTGATAGTAACTGGGAACTTCATTGGATCACATGACCTATCATAATGTTATTATTATCAACAGGTATAAATTTGTAATCGATTCGTCTCGTTAACCAACGGTGTTTCTGAAAAGTTAAACAAATGGACATCTCTCTAAGCATAAATGTGTTGACATAAGTGGAATTAGACGTGTCAACGAACCGATTGTTTGAACATGCGCACTAATTTGTTTTATGTAGCTACTTGGCCGAGGGAAAAGAGCATATTTCAGTTGTAACTGACGTAGTTCTGCCCCCTCTCCCAGTAAATGAGGAGTTTCGGCGATTCTGTTGGGAATTTTTTTTAACAGGACCCACAAACACTTACAAGAGTCTCGAAACATCAATTCCGCGTAGACAATAGCCACGGGAAAGGCGGATGAGGTAGCCTCGGGTGTCAGTCCACCAAGTTTCCTGCTGCCCAGTGGATTTTTGGCCAGAGAACAGGCGCGGTTCAGCACCCCCAAGGAAAACAGAAGTTACGAGACGGCTACGATTTTTTTTTTTTTTTTTAGTTTTTAGATTTTTTTAAAATAATTTAAAAGGATTTGACAAGGAAGCCCTCTGGCTTATCGAGAGTCCAACCTATCTATCTAAATGTACCCCGCCCTTCTTAGGTACATGTCAATTTTATTTTTGAACATATTAACACTACTAGCACTTATACAATCAGCCGATAATCTGTTCCATTCATTTACTGTTCTTTGTGAAAATGAAAATTTTCTAATATCTAATCTACATTGCTTCTTTGCTAATGTAACTCCATGTCCTCTAGTCCTTCTCTCTTCCTTGACTGAGAAAAAAATATTTCTGTCAATATTTTCATACCCATTCAATATTTTAAAAACTTCTATCTGATCTCCTCTCAATCTCCTGGTTTCTAGTGTTGTTAATCCACATTCTTTTAGACGCATTTCATAACTAATATTCCTGAGTTTTTGTATCATTTTGGTTGCTCTTCTTTGTACTCTTTCTAGTATATCAATATCCTTCTTGCGATATGGCCTCCATGCCTGTATGCAATATTCTAAATGAGGCCTAACTATTGTTTGGTACAGTGGTATTATTAGTTCTTTTTCCTTGTGCACTATATTTCGCCTAATTAATCCAAGAATTTGGTTTCCCTTCGCTGCTGCAATTGCACACTGTTCCGTTACCTTCATATCAGCACTAATAGTTAACCCTAAGTCCTTTTCCTTTACGGTAGTATTTAGTACAGTATCACCCATTGTATATTGTGCATCTTCATTCCCATGTCCTGTGTGGAGGCACTTACACTTCCCATAATTAAACAGCATTTGCCACTTCTCAGACCATTCGGTCAACTTATTTAGATCATCTTGTAATTGCTGTCTATCTGTATCACTTTTTATTTTTCTGAACACTTTTGTATCATCCGCAAACTTCAACACCTTGCTTGTTATATCATCATCCAAATCATTGATATATATATATTAAGAACAAAATAGGTCCCAATACTGATCCCTGCGGTACTCCACTCAAAACCGATTTCCAGTTTGAAACCTCCCCATCAACTACTACTCTTTGTCTTCTATCAATAAGCCATTTTTCTATCCAGTTAATCATAACATTGCCTATGCCATGGGCCTTCAGTTTAAGTAGTAATCTTTGATGTGGCACTTTGTCAAAAGCTTTTTTAAAATCTAAGTATATTATATCTACTGGTGATCCCTCATCTACCCACTTTGTGACATCTTCCAAAAAACATAAGATATTTGTTAAGCATGACCTCGCTTTTAGAAACCCATGTTGAGATGGGTTAATCAAGTTATTTTTAACAAGAAAATCAACCAAGTGCTCTTTAATTAGTCTTTCTAATAGTTTACAAATCACCGATGTTAAACTCACTGGTCTATAGTTCTCTGACTTGCTTCTTGATCCTTTTTTAAATAATGGTATGATGTTTGCTTCTTTCCATTCTAACGGAACTACTCCTTCCTCTAATGCCAAATTGAACACTGTTGCAAGTGGTGTGCTAATTTGTTCTACAATTTCCAGTAGTAATTTGGGAGGAATCCCATCCACTCCAGGTGACTTATTATCCTTCATGTCCCTTATTTTCTTAGCTACCATTTTTGGTGTTACAATTAGTTGTCCTAAATAGTCTGACTCTCTCCCTTCGAATTTAGTCTCTGGTACTGGTAATGCACTAATATCTTCCCTGGTAAATACCGAACTAAAGTATTCATTTAGGTTTTCTGCCATTAAGAATCCCTCTGTTATTATTTTTCCATCACTATCTTCTAGAGGTCCGACCTTATCCTGAACTTTCTGTTTACTTCGAACATACGCATAAAAACTCTTGCTGTCATGTTTTATATTAAAAGCTAATTTCAATAGTACCCCCACCACCATCCCGTATTCAGATGATTGTCATTATTAGAGCAAGTTGACGAGGCGAAATATATAGAGGCGGAGACAAGTTTTATCTTCCCAAGTTCGTAATCGCAGTGGAACCAGCTCACGAGAAGAAATAGTGGATATGCTGAGGTTATGACGCCGTGGCGGCGAATGTTTTTAACAGCACCCTTCCACCCCAACCCTTCTTTCGATGTCACGAACCACCGCAGGAGAACGGAAGCGAAGTGGTACTAACGCTCCAACAGAAGCGAAGTGGTACTGACGCTCCAACGGAAGCGAAGTGGTACTGACGCTCCAACGGAAGCGAAGTGGTACTGACGCTCCGGTGGTTCTGAGCCCCACAAAATTAACGTTATTCTATGTACAATCCCGACATAGCGTCTAGTGGATTGATACCCGGAGGTTGGCAAAACCGGAAGCGGATTTTAAAACCTAGCGAATGTTGTCACTTACATAGGCGCCATATGGTGGCCTGCGAACTAACCAGTCCGGGACAAAGCTAGTCGCGTAAACTGACTCTGACTCAGCTTCGTGAACTCACCAGGAAGAGAATCTGTTGACAAATACGTAGTTTCACTGCTCGCTCCCGCTACATGGCATCACTGTATTCAACTAATTCACGAGTTTACGTGTGTAATAATTGTTAATGTTTATAATAGTATGTGTAATTTGATAACGATATTAAATTACAAAATACCAGTTATAAACACAACACAAAGAGTAGAAGGTGAAACAATGATATACGCAACAGTGAGTAAGTGGGTGATCATGGTGGTAGACAAACAAACAACGAAATAGTTTTATTTGTGTTTATGTTGTTAGTGCCATATCTCAAAATTAGTCTCATTTTGAAACGTTTTTAAATTGTAATATTATCTGATAAAACATGTATCCTCATTTACGTTTTATTCCATAACTTGCTTGAGAGCCAGTTATCATTCCGATTCCAGGGTAATATTGCTCATAGTATTTCTCAACTTAACCACATGTCGTAGAATACTTATTACTTTAATTCCTCTATAGTTAATCACATAAAAAGGAACACTGTTCAGTGAACACGGAAGGCGTAGACATTTCATAAATATCTTACAGTTGTCATAGGTGCTTGTTAGAGCAATAGTCACAGTGAATAAACCAATCCATCCATGGATGTGTAAAGTATACATTTTCACACCACACTGCAACTGTTCTGCAGCAATGTTCACATGTCATATATGTGCTGTGCATATACGATATGTTCATAGTGAATTCCTTGTCAAACAGACAAACAAATAAACAAGCATGCATACATGCATACACACACAAACACACACACACACACAAACGCACGCACGCACGCACGCACGCACACACACGCGCACACACACACACACACACACACACACACACACACCTACAAAAACTGTTTTATAATAATCGACATTTTTAGATGATACGAATATTCTTATAATCTACAAAATATGTTATTACTTGACGGTTTATCTCGGGAGTCAGTTATAATTACAACTCTGATTCACCAACCTTATTCACCATAACGCCATGTTAGTTCTGGATCCACGCTCTCTAGTGTGGACAACAGGTGGCACCACTTCAAGGAGCGTCTTTAACCGAGAGTAAAAGGTTTTACAATTAGAGCGAGACACCGGAGCACGCAAATGGAGCTGTACAATAAGAACAATGACATTCGCTAAGTTGTGGTGACGGTGGGAAATCGTACTTCCTGACAAAACAACGTCAACACCTAATCAACAAACGTTTATTTATAACTGGTTGGAAACGCACGAAGCGGTAGTGTTATATCTAAACAATGTATACAATCGGTCCATTTACTCTGCGTATTGAATCCACGTCACCTATAAACACTGCGATTATCGCTACGCGCCAAAGCCAACCAGGAACATGTCTCTACTGAGAGAAGACAACAAAGACTGTACAGTCAGTCTCGCGGCAACACGAAGCTAGAGTGCACGTCTAACTGTTGTCTCGATAATATGGCTACCCACGGCAAAAGGATAGAACCTATGGAGTTCGACAGCAAGTCGTTCTTGGAAATCATTGACAAGCTGAAGACGACATTGAAACCCGCCGTTTCGTGCTCGGACGACTTGAAACTGCAGGAGTTGATAGACGCAGTGAGAGTTGGAAACACGGCGCTAACAAAATTCAAGTTGTTTTCGCTGTACTCGCAACTTCAAATTGAGAATATCAGAGAATCCTTGGATGCGGCCATTCGCTGTTTCGAGAAGTTGTCCAGTGGAGTTCTACCCAGTTTGAATCACGCTGGGGGTGATACAGACACAAAGGGTAAGTCCGACAATGCAGCTAGAAGTAACACAAAGGGTACGTCCCAGGCAGAACGTAGAAATTTCGACGGACTCAGTAAACAGGAGAAACACGACATGCTGAAGATGTTGAAAGAAGAACTCGAAAAACTGGCGGGCTTTAGTCTTGATGCGGAGTTGGCTGCTCTTGCGGTTACGCTCGCCGCCAAGAAGGCGGAGGAAAAGATTCTCGAAGCACAGCGCAAGGCTGAGGAAGAAGAAAGACGACGAAAAGAGGAAGAAAAAAGACGACGAAAAGAGGAAAAGGAGAGACGACGACAAGAGGAAGAAGAAAGACGTCGACAAGAGGAAGAAGAAAGACGTCGACAAGAGGAAGAAGAAAGACGACGACAAGAGGAAGAAAGAAAGGCTAGGGAAGAGGAAGAGAGGAAGGCTAAGGAAGAAGAAGAGAAAAAGGCTAAGGAAGAGGAAGAGAGAAAGGCTAAGGAAGAGGAAGAGAGGAAGGCTAAGGAAGAGGAAGAGAGGAAGGCCAAGGAAGAGGAAGAGAGGAAGGCTAAGGAAGAGGAAGAGAGGAAGGCTAAGGAAGAAGAAGAGAGAAAGGCTAAGGAAGAGGAAGAGAGAAAGGCTAAGGAAGAGGAAGAGAGGAAGGCTAAGGAAGAGAAAGAAAGAAAGGCTAAGGAAGAGGAAGAGAGGAAGGCTAAGGAAGAAGACGAGAAAAAGGCCAAGGAAGAGGAAGAGAGGAAGATTAAAGAAGAGGAAGAGAGGAAGGCTAAGGAAGAGGAAGAGAGAAAGGCCAATGAAGAGGAAGAGAGGAAGGCTAAGGAAGAGGAGGAGAGGAAGGCTAAGGAAGAGGAAGAGAGGAAGGCTAAGGCTCGAGAGATGGCCGATGGCACCAAATGGCCAGCGTACAGGTATGTCCACACTAACACACGTGCGAGCACACGCATACACACGCACACACGCACACACACACACACACACACACCACTCATGCAACTGTAAAATTGCCGTGTCTTGGACCCTTAGCTTTTGTAGAAGACTAAACGTGTCGTCTTTACCTAGCATTTTGGAGTCATATTCCCCAGAGTTCTTCGCAATTCTATATAGTTTAATGTTCTTAAGTCCCTTAATAGCCACCAAGTTAAGCCATATATATTATATATATATATATATATATATATATATATGTATATATATATATATATATATATATATATATATATATATATATATATATATATGGTTCAATCAATCAAAGTTTATTTTCCAACACCGAACATAATACAGAACACAGATGACGCAATGTTAAATAAGAATAAACTCAAACGACAAAAACAAATGAATAGGCGACGGGCCAATGTCAATACGGTATAACTAGCGTCGCACTCATTCCCTGCACATTTTTTCCCACTTCCCCCAGATACGAGATCTCCCCGGGGAAAACAGACCAGGGCATTGTGTGCCTCGTGTGGGGAGAGGCGCCGGAGTTCTCGCAGGACATGGTCGAGTGTCGCGCTGTGCCGCAGGTGGCGACGAGCTTCGTTCTTGACAACAACCAGCAGCTGCTGAGTAACATAGTCCGACTGACACCGACCCACCCAGACCGTCTGCTCCAGGTACCAGCTGTCTTGTGGAAATGTCGAGTGAACAATAGGTACCAACTGTCTTGTGAAATGTCGAGTGAACAATAGGTACCAGCTGTCTTGTGGAAATGTCGAGTGAACAATAGGTACCAGCTGTCTTGTGAAATGTCGAGTGAACAATAGGTACCAGCTGTCTTCTGGAAATGTCGAGTGAACAATAGGTACCAGCTGTCTTGTGGAAATGTCGAGTGAACAATAGGTACCAGCTGTCTTGTGAAATGTCGAGTGAACAATAGGTACCAGCTGTCTTGTGGAAATGTCGAGTGAACAATAGGTACCAGCTGTCTTGTGAAATGTCGAGTGAACAATAGGTACCAGCTGTCTTGTGGAAATGTCGAGTGAATAGTAAGTTGGGACATGTAACCCCTTTTTTGGGTGAGGGGGTTATCGGATAAGCCAGAAAATATCCTTTGGGGATACAAAAGATTGATTGTCTCTTTCGTAATGATATGGTGCATGTTCATAGGTACATTTAATATTTCTTACATTTAATTTCTTAATTGTTTACCTACTGCTATGCATTATCACCTTTGACATAAACTATGTGCTCTAGACACCAGTTTCCTCTCTTGTCGACATGTTTAATGCACTTATAATACGAATTTAAAAAGAAATGACACGTACATGGTATACCTCAGCATTGCCGTGATAACATGCGACAGCGACATACACAGCGTTCTCACTGTAATCACAAACGACTTGAGTTGTTAATACGATCTATCAAGCCTACCGCATGTAAGATACAATGCCGGTTGTGCATCCATGCATGTCGTTGTTGTGTGGAGAGAATGTACCGCACTTGTTTTGCCATTTACACAAATAAACATGGCTGTGCAAAGTTAAGCCAGATTATATACCTGACAATTATGAACCACACACTAGGACGACCTTTGGCCTGCTACGCATGTGACCATAATAACACCTTTGTGTTGGATACGACGAAGTTCTCTGTAATTTCGTTTGTGCTGATATCATCTTTATTGTTGTCACTGGGCTGGCTTTATCCAGGATGTAATGATGTTGTCGTCAATGATTGGATTTACTGCATTAACAATTGAGAGCGCTAGCACATAGTGTGTGAGTGTGTGTGTGCGTGTGTGCGTGCGTGCGTGTGTGTGTGTGTGTGTGTGTGTGTGTGTGTGTGCGTGCGTGTGTGTGTGTGTGTGTTGAGGTTCCATAAGATCATGTAGACTGTATAGAACTGGACTGCTAGAACACTTTCCGTCGCACAGCTTTTGGTGTGTTATGGTTCGTTTTGCTCTAACGGAGGTTGTTTAATAATTGTGATTCTGGTGTCGTTAAATAGGTTGTAGATAGACTATGGCTTTGCTGCAGACATAGATAATGTTGTATTCGTGGGAAATTGTTTCGTTGATTAGACGTATAACCTCATACGGCAATGGGACCGTGTCCTTTTATAGATCCGTATTGATCTACGTGTTGTCATTGAAACAGCTGATATAAGTCATTCATGAAAGACATGACACGACACCTTGGCCCTGCAGCGATAAAACCTGCTTCTGAAAAAACACTGCTGTGCAGAAGTACATATTTTGGTTGGGAGAAGTAATTAATTATATCTTATGAGTGTAAGTAGAAGACAAACGTTGCAATGACATGACGCACGCGTTCTTTCAGAAACCGATCCACGTCGCTATTCCGTTTTACACTCCGCGGCCACCTCTGGGCCGGGAAGCCGTCATGGTCGCCGAGACTGACGATGCACAGTGGACGGCTCTGGACACGAAAGAAGTTACTTTCACCTGTTACAAAGTAAGACTTTCTCATAAAACCAAATTAAATTCACACATATAAAATGTATGAGTTTCACTCATTACAATAACTTTCTTTCTCTCTTTTGAGTTATGTTTATTTTGGCACTCGTGAAAGTCGTCTGGTTGACAGGTCTCAAGTGACAGCAAACATTGCACTATTCATGCTTTGTATTGGATATCGTAAGGATATAGTTATACATTATCCTCACCCGAAATACACTGCAATAGCACGCGTCTGGAGTTTTGTTAAAGATGCTATCTCCACTCATTCCCATTAAAATCGCGATTATTAGTAATTTTACAAAAGGCGGAGGTATCAAATACTTCCCAATGATTGCCTAGTTAGTTTATGCATATATGTTACTTTTTTCCTGAAATGAATAAAACAAATATGAACTTTTTCGATTTTCGTTTCGATCGGATCCAATTGTCAACACTGTCAACAAAGTGCAAGTGAGGAAGGAAAAGAAAGGTGCATTTAACAACAGCCGAACGAGAGCAGCAAAAGCAGAAGCACAGGAAGAGTATATAGCTAAGAAGATATGGCATGCAGGGTCGTTCATGCAGGACAACTTACAGGCTCCTTCATGGTGAATACAGGAGTGAGGCAAGGATATCTCCTGTCACCATTCTTATTCCTGCTCGCGATAGCCTGGATCATGAAAAAGACTACACAAAATATAAGAAATGGGATCCAGTGGACACCACGGAGCCAGTTGGAGGACCTGGACTATGCCGATGACCTCGCTCTCCTCTCACACAGCCATCAACATATGCAGGAAAAAACAGAGCTGCTAAACAAAGTATCCATACAGCTAGGACTCAATATCAACAGAAGCAAGACAAAGATTATGAAAGCAACACAAGGAACAACAACCCCATTACATTGAACGGAGAGCCACTGGAAGAGACAGATTCATTCACATACCAGGATAGTACAATCAACAAAAATGGAGGCACAGAAGAAGTCGTCAAAGCAAGGATACAGAAAGCAAGAGTGGCATTCATCACGTTGAGAACAAATTGGAGAACAAAACAAATCAAAATTAACACCAAACTGAGAATATTCAATTCAAATGTCAAGGCAGTTTTATTCTATGGATCGGAGACATGGCGAAGTACACAGAAAACATTAAAAATAATACAGACCTTCATCAACAAATGCCTGCGCAGAATTCTACACCTCAAGTGGACAGGCAAGGTACCCAACACTACACTCTGGAAAATGATTAACCAACTACCCATAGAAAATGAAATAAAGAAGAGAAAATGGAGGTGGATAGGACATACACTGAGGAAACCACCAGAAACAATCACCCGTCAAGCCATCACATGGAACCCCCCAGGGAAGAGGAGAAGAGGTAGTCCACGACACACCTGGCAGAGAGACACGGAAAAAGAAACAAAGGAGATGGGATACACCAGGAGAGAAATGGAGAGGATGGCCACGGACAGAAAACGGTGGCGTTCCTTGGTCGATGGCATATGCTCCCAGCGAGCGCCGAGGCATAAAAATAAAGTAAGTAAGTCTGCCATGTAATAACTACTACATGATGTACACATATTCCTTTTGTGACATTTTTATGTCAAAAATAAATGTGAGGTCAAATTTAAAAACATCGCAAAGTAGTATCAATATTAATACCCCTTACATTACAAATCTATATACATGGTATTACATATACTATTAGTTGTAAATGTTCTCAGCTACATTAACGTTATTTCTACTGTGCAGAACATGAAATTCGGGCAGGCCGAGGTGGCACAGCTCACACATCTCGCCATTGTCTCGGTACCTAAACGAGATTCTCTTCGACTTCCAAAACAAGGCGGGAAGGTCGCATCGAAGCTGGACAACAGGATTTCGTTCACCGTAGAGCCAAACACGTTTACACAGGATGAAAACATCATGATGCAGGTAATGCAACTGCAGCATTTGATGCTGTGTCAACATTGACATATAGTGTGGAGTTTCCCCTTATTTACGATGTGCCCGCATTAGCGAGATGAACAGAGGGCGAGGCGTTGCTTATAGACAATCTGTTCAACGCTAAGGGGAACTAAAATCGAACTTTCTTTTGTTGTCTACCTAACGATATTAGTACAAACGTAATAATGTTCACGGCATTCGTTAACTTAGAATGCAGTTTCAAGAGGAAGACGCGAATAAAACGTTTGCCACGCTAGAGTTCAGACTATTAAGCTCTAAACAAATCGTTTTATTTCCCTAAAGTAGCTATCGCTTAAATAACATAAAAACAAAGCATTGGCTAAAACCCGTTTCGCATGTCTTATGGAATGTTTAACAATTGACACATTTTACAATATTAATAAATACATAAAAAATATGTATGTAGTATAAATTCGATGTAAAACTCCTGTGTGTAGCGATTCCCGCGAAAAGGTGAGGCAAAATGAGCTGCGTGATCACACCGGGTGATCGAATCGTGACTTCCTCGTTGGCATAGGTCGTGTGACAAATATAGCTTTCCGCGCATAAGTACCAGAATATGTCTACCGCTTTC
>OZ024863.1:49826819-49851819 GCA_964017155.1 Oasisia sp. SBJ-2009 | reverse complement strand
GGTGTAGAGTCATGATATTCGTGTCAAAATGCAGGTAAATGCAGTTTGACAAACGTCAAATGTAAAATACCTTATATTAAATCGCAATTTAACATAAGATATTTTACATTTGACGTTTGTCAAATTTCATAGCCGCCACTTTATAAATTGGTGACGGTCAAAACGAATTGCTTAATTTAACAGTTAACCTTTATAGGCATTCCCATCATAAATTGTTGAAGATTAATTAATATATCTTATGAACTACGACACTTGGAGCTGGCATATTTATATATAAATATATAAAAGTATGTGGAGAAGGATTTCAATTTAATCAAATATTTAGCATTTAACCTTCAAATCCGCCATTTAAGAAAATGGCTGCCGTTAAAACAATTTTTCCATACGGGAAGAACTACCTCCTACAAGAGCTGGTATTTTTTCTAATAATATAGATATATCTCGGTAAACATTTCAAATACATTCTTCGCTCCGCGAAAATATTTGGTTCAAACGCTGGTTCAAAAATGACGGATATGGAAATATCTGAACAGTGATATGATTACGCCCCCTAACAATGAAACCCCTTACTTCACAAGTTGGAGTATGACGTACTTCATGGATGACCTCCGCAGTTTTGTATTGAAGGTCCTTCTCTTCGTAATATGACACTGCTACGTGATGTCCATGTCTACAGTTTGATGGTGATGCGCACGAGGCCGACAGTGACGAACTCGGAGGCCGAGACACTGGCGAGGGCCGTGGAGGAGCAGCTCAACCACAAGAAGGTGGCAGCAGTCGTCAGACAAAAGTAAGAAAAGGAAGTCATCTGCACTAAAACTATTTCTAACGTATGACACACAAACACACAGAACCATACTGTTATATAAAACAAATGTGCGATTCATCCTGCAATCGACCATATTTACCCATGCAGCTCTATAATCTAAGATAAAATATTGTGATATTCCTATTAATTAATACTCAGTGTAAAATGAAACTTTCTCACAATATGCTACAATTCCCGCCAGCAATCGAGACCAGGGTGACGTCACACTTCACGTGGTACAGCAGACGGACATCGCTGATACGATGAAGACACTTTCTGACGACGGCTACGGCGACGGACCAGCCGTCAGTCATTACTTCATGCTGGCGGAAGGCGACGAGATCGAACTTAAGTTCCGTGGCAACGTGAAATCATCGAATAAAGTCAGTGACCTTCAACAGATCTACAATTCACCTGTGTGCACGTCGTTCAACTTTTCGATCGATATCGACAACAAATACATGCAGGAAAAATACCCGGTGTACCAAGGCTTCGTGCAGTTGTACAAGAAGGAGAAGACGTCAGAAGAAAAGATGGTGAAAGGCGAAGACGGGAAGACGCGGCGAGAGAGAGTCTTCAAGACCCAGCGAGTCTTCCTCTGTGAGGTGCTTATTCAACTCCCGAAGGAGGTAAGAAGTTGATAGAAGAATACTGTGAGTGTGTGTGTGTGTGTGTGTGTGTGTGTGTGTGTGTGTGTGTGTGTGTGTGTGTGTGTTTGTGTGTGTGAGTGTGTGTCTGTGTGTATACGCGTGTGTGTGCGTGTGTGCGTGCGTACGTGTGTATGCGTGTGTGTGTGCGTGCGTGTGTGTGTGTGTGTGTGTGCGTGCGTGCATGTGTGTGTGTCTGTGAGTTGTGTTGTGTCTGTGTGTGCGCGCGCACGCGCGTGCGTGTGTGTGCGCATGTATGCGTGCGGGCGGGCATGCGGGCGTGTTTGTGTTTTGTGTGTGTGTGTGTGAGTGTGTGAGTGTGTGAGTGTGTGAGTGTGTGAGTGTGTGTGTGCGTGCGTGCGTGCGTTTGTGTGTGTGTGTGTATGTGTGTGTGTGCGTATGTGAGTGTGTGTCTGTGTGTATACGCGTGTGTGTGCGTGCGTACGTGTGTATGTGTGTGTGTGTTGTGCGTGCGTGCGTGTGTGTGTGTCTGTGAGTTGTTGTGTGTGTCTGTGTGTGCGCGTACGCGCGTGCGTGTGTGTGCGCATGTATGCGTGCGGGCATGCGGGCGTGTTGTGTGTGTGTGTGTGTGTGTGTGTGTGTGTGTGTGTGTGTGTGTGTGTGTGTGTGTGTGTGTGTGTACGTGCGTGTGTGTTTGAACGTATTCATGTGAATCTATGTGTGCGTGTATGCGCGAGCTCTTGTGTGTGCGTGCCTATCCCCTTGTATGAGCCGAGATCCAATGCCGCTTTTTATATACGCCCACAGTTATCGTTTTTATTTATGTCAACAATTTAGTTATCAGTTATTCCACAATTGGCAGCACTGTGACATTAAGTTAACAACTTAGCAACTGCAGAAATTTAGTGGTTGGAGGAATGTGTTTATATTCAAAATAATGGTCGTCAAAACGTTCTCATTTTGTCGTCTTATTTGTCGCCAATGTCATCTTATTCATAATAACCGTCAAACATGCAAAACGATCTGCACGCTTTCTCTCTAGAACGTCGACTTGACCACTCGGCCTCCGGTCACCGCGCCGATGAAAATCTCCGGGCGAAAAGACGGCCTCAATGAAGCACTACTGCGCCATCTAGCGACTGAACTAGGCGATAATTGGGAAGATTTGGTGAAACTCCTGGGCGTGAACAAGATGCAGGTGAACAAGATTAGAAAGATTGTGTTGAACTCGGAAAACGGCGGCCTCGATGATGTCAAGTTCGGGGTATTGATGAAGTGGATCACGCAGCAGTCTCGCGCGGAAAGCCAGGTAAAAGAATCATGAGGTTAATCTACATTTTGTCATATTACGACAAGCACCACACACCCAGAACACGTGTGCTTTCACAAGGACACCTGTTCATACTTGGTTTATGCCGGAAGGTATAGTTTAGAATGACATGAATTTTATTTATATTGACAGCTGTTTTTATCCCCACTATTATCACATGATATCTACAACTACAAGTCTGTGTACTCATGTGTAACATTTCGTTCAGACGGGAGGGGAAATTATAGGACAACTTGTCAGGGAAGAGGGCACGATTGGTGGTCACGGGGAGACGGTGACCGAGTGGTGTTTGGTGGAGGACTGGAGTCATGACAGAGGGAAGACAACGTGAGGGTAAGTCACAAGAAATGTCCCATTAAACCCTACACTTTCATTGCAGGTGAAGAAGCTTCAGGAAGCGCTGGAGGAGACCGGGCACCAAGCCTTAGCGGACGGGCTCGCCTCTATGATCGAGAGGTTCCGCGGCGGAGGAAGCGAATGATCGTCGGGAGCTCACGTCTGACGACACGTTGATGGGGAGCGAAGTAAAGGAGAAAGATGGACAGTGTTATGTCTGAATTGATATCTGTCCTCACGTCGGGCTGAAACAGTTGCATTAATCACCGCATGTGTCTACATTTGTACTCTCGGCACTGAGTTGTGTATCACGAACAGCCACTGTGTGTATTCATACTCAAGAATGGTAACGATAATTTTGTTTATTGCTACATGTCACTTCTGGAGTGTTTTTTTAGTGGAGTTCACTTGTTCGGATATCGTGTTGTCTTTATGTCAAAGACAATTCGATCGTCTTGCATTAATCCATGCTTAATATTTGTTTATTAACTGCTTTTCTGGTATTTCATACGTATTATACAGGTACATTTGCAATACTTTAGTGGAGTTCTCATATTAAGATATTATGTGATCTTTATATCATCTTTCGATCGTCTTGCATTAATCCACACTTAACTAATTATTATACATATTATACAGATACATGCATATAACTTCACATATCCTTGAGTTGATCATTTTGAAGTAACAATTAAAAAAGTATGTGATATTTGGTAGAAACGTCATTAAAGTTATATGCGGTTTGCAATGTGACATTATGCCGCTGCCAACCACAATTGTTTCGTCAAATAAATTAATTTCGTATTAACCTTTGGCGCCGTTTTCACTTCACAGAGTGTAATATTGTTTGACTTTTCTTGTGTTTACCCTTGATCAATATATTCATACGCATTTAAAGCAGTTGTTCTATTACAGACAACATGTTTATTATTACTATTAACGGTCGAAATGTGATAGTAACTTGGAACTTTATAGGTTAACATGACGTGTCATAATGTTATTATTATCAACAGTTATACATTAATTGTAATCGATTTCTCTCGTTAAGCAGCAGTGTTACTGTAAAGTTAAAATATGGACACATCTCTAAACATAATTTGTTTGACAGAAGTAGAATTAGACGTGTCAACGAACCGATTGTTTGAACATGCGTACTAATAGTAAATATATTGTTCATGGCTCCAAGAATGGTTTATTTTAGTATGATTTACTTACTTTGGAGCATTTTTATCGAAGCGAGTACGACGTTTCGACCCGTCGTCTACGGGCCTTGATCACGTACTGGTGTCACGTGTGTTGCCTCAGATTTCGGCGGGATGATTAACGTGGCAGGACTATCAGAACAGCTTGGCCGGATTTATAAGTCACACAACTTACACATGTACCACAAGCCGGCGAACACCCTCCGCTCGATGATAGTACACACCAAAGACAAAACACCCAAAGAACACCAATGTGTAACCATCTATAACATCACGTGTGACATCGACAGCAGCCACACATACATAGGTGAAACTAAGAGAACATTCAACCAGAGATTCAAAGAACACACAAACCTGGACAAACCAACAGGAGTAGGAGATCATTGCCAGGCCACAGGACACTCAGTGTCCATGAAGAACACTAAAGTACTGACCCGTGAATCCAACTGGCACAAGAGAAAAGTGAAGGAGGCCATATACATCAAACAGAGAGCCCCTACCATGAACAGAGATCAGGGATACCATCTGCCTGCCATCTACAATCAAATCATCCCGCCGAAGTCTGAGGCAACACACGTGACACCAGTACGTGATCAAGGCCCGTAGACGACGGGTCGAAACGTCGTACTCGCTTCGACAAAAATGCCCCCCCCCCCCCCCCAGTAAGTCAGGAGTTTCGGCGACACTGATGCGAACAATTTTCAACAAGACCTACAAACACTTACAAGAGTCTCGAAAAATCAATTACGCGTAGACAATAGGCACGGGAACAGGCGGGCAACGAGGCAGCTTCGGGTGTCAATCCACCCAGTTTCCTACTGCCCTGTGGAATTTCGTCGAGGGAACAGGCGTGGTTCAGCATCCCCAAGAAAAACAGAAGTTACGAGACGGCTACGAATTTGTTTCAGTAGTACCCGCACCCCCACCCCCGTATTCTGTTGACTGTCATTATTACACCAAGTTGACGTGGTGAACTAGGGGTGGAGACAAGTTTTGTCTTCCCAATTCCGTAATCGCAATGGAACCAGTTCACGAGAAGAAATAGTGGATAAGCTGAGGTTATGACGCCGTGGTGACGAATGTTATTAACAGCACCCCTCCGCCGCAACCCTTCTTTCGATGTCATGAACCACCGCAGGAGAACGGAAGCGAAGTGGTACTGACGCTGTGGTGGTTCTGAGCTCCACAAAATTAATGTTATTGTATGTACAATTCCGACATAGCTCCTAGTGGATTGATGTCCGAAGGTTGACAGAAACGGAAGCGTATTTTTAAAACTAGCGAATGTTGTCACTTGCAGAGGCGCCACATGGTCGACTGCGAACTAACCAGTCCGGAATAAAGCTGGTCTCATTATCTGACTCGGACTCAGCTTCGTGAACTCACCAGGAAGATAATCTGGTGCAAATACGTAGTTTCACTGCTCGCTACCGCTAGATGGCATAACTGTATTAAATTAATTAATGGGTTTACGTGTATAATAATTATTAATGTTTACAACATGAAACAACGACATACGCAACAGTGAGTAAGTGGGTGATCGTTGTGGTAGACAAACTAACAACGAAATAGTTTTATTTGTGTTTATGTTGTTAGTGCCATATCTCAAGATTCGTCTCATTTTGATATGTTTTTAAACTGTAATATTATCTGATAAAACATGTGTCCTCATTTATTTGTATTCCATAACTTGCTTGAGAGCCAATTATCATTCCTATTCCAGAGTAATATTGTTCATACTTAACCACACGTGGTATAATACTTATTACTTTAATTCCTCTATAGTCAATCACAAAAATAAACCTAATCCATCATACAGGCGATCTCAAGGCTAATACTAAATAAGTCTGAAAGTAACACAAAGTCTACAACTGTTCACTTATTGCAGGACAAAGATAATATGAACACAGTAACCAGACAGTCAACATTGTAATGTATGACCCATGTTCACAAAAGAACCTACAAAATAACTGCTGGAAACTAAGGTAATGTTTTCTGTTTATTGCATTCAGGTTTAAAAAGAAAAGGGAAAGTATGTTACATATTTTTTAAACATTTTATATAGGTAAATACTAAATGGCACAATCACCTAATAATAATGCAGATGGCAGACTACTAAAATCACCCCAAACTGCAAAGTACATGGATCATAAAACGGAGTGAAAGAATACCTTTAGAAAAAGGCTTGAGAATGGATTAGAATTATAAAAATGATAATAATTATATAAATGACACATGTAATACACAGACACAAATGATTGATAGAGAGTTGAGAGCAAACAGAAAATAGTAACCAGCTGATACTCCCGGCTCTACAGTTACAGCCAGGGTGGAGACAATTGAGTGAATACCCTGCCCTCCTTTTGGGGGTAGTAACAGTTTGCATTTTATACCACACAGCTGTGTTCATAAAATCACTGGCAAGAGACAGCAGCTGTACTAACATACATACATGTAATAGTAAGTTCAGAAATAAAACATGCAGTTCAAACTTACGCTTTCTCCTACCGCTTCACCACACCCTTCCTGTAGTCCATGAGCAGTAACGCCCGGTCTCTGGTGGACTTACTGGAGCGCATGGATGATCATAGAACGTCCGTCTCAAGCTCTCCCAAGAGTGCCCCGTTTTGAAGGGATTGTACAGGACAACTTCGTCCATAAGATCGTGATCCATTTGGCTGGTGTACTTGAATGCCATTTCTGTTGACAAGTGAATTAAAAATCCTAGTCAAGAATACATGTACATCGGCACAAATACGGGTATGCAAGTACAAACTCATCAGAGATCAGACAAGGTAGATATACAGGCTGTATGCTTTGACTCTGTGTTTTGGTTCTGGTTAAGGAAATCTTTTCTTTTTTCAGGAGGGAGTGGGGGGATTTTAACATCACATCTGAACAAGCACCTCACTTGAACTTGAAGAAGTGCATTGATTCAGACTTGTGTGCATTAGCCAGAGAGAGGGAGAGAGCCAATTTCGGCTAACCAGAGGCCAAGATAGAAGGAGAGTGACTGCAGGATCAGTACAAATAAGTCGAGCATAATTTGATTGATTTATGCTACATAACTATGATTTTATTTTGTCCATACCCATGTTTTGCCATATCAGTCATTCAAAGAAACCATTTCCATTGATGTCCGCCTATTAAAACCGATTACTATTCAAAATAGCCGTCATTTTATCCGAACATTCAAGACAACCAGAAATAGCCAAAATTGAAGATTTATTTACAGTTCCTCTTCAGCAGTGAGCATTCATCATGACTGAATACCTGCCAACTGCCTGACAAAGAGGCTACAACTCGAAACGTCCAGTTTTATCCTCCCATGATCATTTTACCACTCAGTCTCAGGTATTTTCTCATTTTATCTTGCCTAACCAGTAGGGTTCACCCTGACCAGGAAAACTAATCAATTCACGAAATTTACGATGAAATACTGAATTAAACTGACTTCAACATCTTATGGTTCAATTACAAAATTATGGAAAACGCAGGCACAACTTAACACTTACAAAAAACAATACTTTCTCACCTATAGCGGTCGTAATTCACAAACCGAGGACGCCACGAAAATGGCGCTTGCTATCTCGCTTGTGGCGTTGACGGTTGTGGTTGTGTATGACGTCACTTGACCTAATTTCCTTGCTGCCCGCACCACGAAAAAGGACCGACAAATGGATTTGCTAAATCGCTCTATTAGCCACCGCAGGAGAACGGAAACGAAGTGGTACTAACGCTCTGGTGGTTCTGAGCCCCACAAAATTAATGTTATTCTATGTACAATCCCAGCATAGCTTCCAGTGGATTGATACCCGTAGGTTCAACTAGGTTGACAGAAACGGAAGCGTATTTTTTAAACTATCGAATGTTGACACTTGCAGAGGCGCCACATAGTGGACTGCGAACTAAATAATCCTGATCAAAGCTAGTTTGACAAACTAACAACGAAATAGTGTTATCTGTGTTTATGTTGTTTTTTGCCATATCTCAAGATTCGTTTAATTTTGAAACGTTTTTAAACTGTAATATTATCTGATAAACATGTATCCTCATTTATTTGGTATTACATAACTTGCTTGAGAGCCAATTATCATTCCTATTCCAGGGTAATATTGTTCACAGTATTTCTCAGCCTAACCACACGTCGTATAATACTTATTACTTTAATTCCTCTATAACCAATCACATAACATGGAACACTGTTCAGTGAACACGGAAGGCGTAAACATTTCATAAATATCTTACAGTTGTCATAGGTGCTAGGTAGACCAATAGTCACAGTAAATAAACCAATCCATCCATGGATGTGTAGAGTATAAATATTCACACCACACTGCAACTGTTCTGCAGCAATGTTCACATGTCTGTGTCGCATATGTGCTACGATATGTTCATAGTGAATTCCTTGTCAAACAGACAAACAGACAAACAGACAAACAGACAAACAGACAAACAGACAAACAGACAAACAGACAAACAGACAAACAGACAAACAGACAAACAGACAAACAGACAAACAGACAAACAGACAAACAAACAAACAAACAAACAAACAAACAAACATGCATGCATGCATGCATACATGCTTGCACGCACGCACGCACGCACGCACACACATACATACACACACACTCCATGTTTCGGCAAAGACCTCAGGCTCAGATCAGCCTGTCTGTCGTCATCCTCTGCCGTCCTGTGCCGTCCATTGCTCGCTCGTTTAGTTCGTGTCACCGTCGTATCTCCACATTTTTCTAGATCGTTTTTTTTTATTACGTTAATTATTTTGTATAGCATCTATTAATCGCCAGCATCAAATGAATATTTAACAAATGAGTGTTTTAACATTTATCGTTCGCCGCCAGGAACATGTCAGCAGAGGTAGGCCCTAAAATTTCAAACTTTGCACAACCTACGTCTTATATATGACAGTTTGACTCCACCATGAGTGTTGACCAGTGCAAGACAAGGCTGGGTAGCATGCACCACGAGATCTTCAAAGATAACTTTGGATTTTTTTTTATCTACAACTCATCCAAATTTCCAACAATGATATACGCCATGGAAACGTGGGCTCTCTCCAGCCAGGCAAAGAACAAGCTAGCCACCGCACAAACATTGACAGAAGCATCACACAGACGGATAGAATAAAAGGTATACCGAAAAACAAACATCTGGGTGAGAGAAAAGGCAAAGACGTTATTGAACAAGTCAGAAGACGAAAGTGGAACTAGGCATTTAGAATGTGGTTCTGTTCAATGTGTTTCATGATGCGGCTATGAAGTATGTGTTCAAGAAGTTTGGAAGTGTGCTTTCTTATCTGTTGTTCACAGAAATAACCATCTTTTAATTACAGAAACATAACCGATCGACTTAAATATAATGTACATTCGCCATCGGTATATTGGTTGACATTGTGATGGTCAAAACGCAAATATTACGGTAAAATGTTTGGAATCAAAACCGTAACTAGAGACTCTGCCGGGCAGAGACGAAGATAGGTTTGACAGCTAACCGGAACTCATGGGAAGAGGGTTCCAATCGACTTGATAGGCGTCGCTGCGGGTATCAGAATTACCGAATGCAAGTTGCGAAATTCATAGCTGCAAAAAAAGAATTATTTAGCAGTTTCGCGCGTAAAAATCTATACGTTATATTTACGCAATTCGCTATGTACGAAATAATTTCTTCAAGAAGGCGAGCCCAGCGACGGGGCATTTTCCCCAGCATGCATGAGTGACGTCACAATTAGACAGGTCAGAGGTCACTCGTTCTGGTTCTTCGGAATTTATCGCAAGCGTTAATGCATTCACAGTTTCACTGTCTTCTCGGCGTAGTTCCGCAGCCGACCGACAGTCGGTTAAGCGAGACTAGTTACACTGTCGCGCTTAAATTTTTCCGATCGTTAAAACCGTTCCGATTGACGTTTCTGCGCATGCGCGTATCTAGGGGATAAACGTAAGCGTTACCTACGATGGTCGCGCTTACATTTTTCCGACCGTTAAAAACGTTCCGATTGACGTTTCTGCGCATGCGCGCATCTAGAGGCGCGCGCGTCAGAGCTAGCTAGCAACGAAGGTTGATGCTCACAAGTATTTGGGAGTTTGAGCGTTATAGCACGGACTAATTGGACCAGTGCCAGCGGATAACAAAGCGCTGTCACGGGTTACGATTAATCGTGCTAGGATTTACTGCTACATATTTAGTAAATAAAAATATAGTTGTATACAAAGCTCTATTGTTTATTTATCCTTAATAGTAATTGGATGGATAAATAAATAGTTGCACCAAGTTTGGCATAACAAAGTTTTGTAATTTGTTGTGCAATAAGTGGATTAAATTTGCATTTAACGCGTACAAGGGCAGACAGTAATTACTTATATATTATAATAGTTTATTTCACTCTGGGCAATCATACATATTGAAATAGGTAAATAAAACATGCAAAGTATATTTGTTAAAATAGATTGTAATAATATATAATTGAAGACATTAGCATAACATTTATGCTAATGTCTTCAATTATATATTATTACAATTATATTATTACAATTATATATTTAATATAAAATGTATTACAATGTAGAGAATATATTAAATGTATCAATAAAACACATTTAAATTATATTAAAATCATTAAAACATATTTTCTGTGATTATTTGACTAAACTTATTAAAAAATAATAAATACTTTAAAACATTAAAATAAATAGATCTAAAGAATAAATTAAGGCTTTACAATATTTTACACATATCCATATGAGCATGCAGGAAAGTTGGTTAAGAGTCACTGTGGGTTCCTTTGGTTGGACCGGCACCAGTTTATAAAACAGTTCTTGGTCCTGTTGGTTTTTACTCTGGGTAAAGATCGAATATCGAGTATGGCATCGTGTATTGTAGTCCTTGGGCTTGGTTTTGGTAGTAGTTCATGCAGTTTGTGCTGCGGCTCTTCGATTTGTGTGAAGATTAACAATCTTTATATTATATAGTGACCAGTTTCCTCTAGTCTATATTTAAATGCTTAAAGACATTACTGAAGTAACATGAAATGTATTTGTTACATTTATTAAAATAACATCATGATCATCGTCTTACCTTCAGGAGTAAATGTAAAAAGATAATGTTATTTATGTTCAGTGATGTTTTGTTGAAATGAATCCATACTGATATTTTATTGTATTCTAAATTTACTTCGTGAATAAGCCTGTAGGAGTTGTGTGTAAGTGAAAATATTGATGTCCTCTATAAATACTATAAATAGCACATTATTTTATTGTTTTAATAATGGCCTTTAAGTCTAATATGAACATAACTGGACCTAATACAATTCTTTGTGGCATAACTCATGTGGCCGCCATTACGTCTGAACTGGATTGATTAGACAAACACTGTTGCCTAGTTCATTACAGAAGCACAGTAGACAACACTCCTCATTCAATAACAATTTATTGTAAAAATTAAAATAATCCCAATCTCTCTTGTGTAGCTGTGGCTGACTTCTCCTGTTCTACTGCAGTCGCACAGTGCAGTATTTGCAGTGGAACACGGATGGCTACGTGGTGACCTCGGCACACTGGCAGTGCCACCATGTGAAGCAGTTGTCACATGCCACCCAGTCTGTGCTGTCTCTGTGGTGCTGGCAGGTGGGGTTGCAATAGTAATTGCGGTCCTGGTCGGGCGGTGACATAGGTTCTGTACCCGGAAGCCTGGGCTTGGCCCATCACACCTACTGGCACATCCTTTGCCAAAGCCTCAGCATTCTACAATAATAATTTGTTTCATTTAATACTAAGTTTAATGATGCTATAGTAAATGATTGTGTTATGCATGATCTGAGTTGTTAGCACATTTCTAACATCGGCTCAAGGCTAGAGATGCACCAGAGAAATTATCTTGGACAATTATATTTACCTGGTACTAGTAATCAAAGTACTTGATGATTACTTATCAATTTGAAATGTATCAGGGTTATATTATAGTAATACAACATATGATATTTCAGTATCAGTTCACATGCAGGGCAGGAACTAACCAACTGGTAACATTAACTAAGCCAGATCACACATATGAAAATGATTATGATTAAATAAGAAATTGTGCAATTACTTATTTCTCATCACAAAGGCTTACCATCAATACAAATATACCACAGCTTGACCCATCAGCTTGGTGTCTACTTGTCATTTCCGAGGTTTGCCAGTCTGCCAGTTCGGGTTCAATCACCTTTGACCTCATCTTCATGTAGCTCCTTCAGTGAAAAGGTCATAGAAACACAGTCATGTTAGAAGGTTGCAGATACATATGACTTCAACTCAAAACTATTTTACATGCACATTGTTTCTTAAAACACAAACACTCACTGAGTGAGTGAGTGAGAGTGAATAAGTGATCAGTTTGTGTTATGTCGGGTCGGGTCGGGTCGGGTCGGGTCGGGTCGGGTCGGTCGGTCGGTCGGTCGGTCGGTCGGTCGGTCGGTCGGTCGGTCGGTCGGTCGGTCGGTCGGTCGGTCGGTCGGTCGGTCGGTCGGTCGGTCGGTCGGTCGGTCGGTCGGTCGGTCGGTCGGTCGGTCGGTCGGTCGGTCGGTCGGTCGGTCGGTCGGTCAACTGCACATGACTTCTGTTTGTATTAAATGGTTTTAATGTGCTATCTATTTTTTTTTTATAAAACACAGTATCTATTTTATAAAGCTATCTATTTTATAAAATTACCTATTTTATAAAACAGTCTTTCTGTGTGTGTGTGTGTGTGTGTGTGTGTGTGTGTGTGTGTGTGTGTGTGTGTGTGTGTGTGTGTGTGTGTGTGTGTGTGTGTGTGTGTGTGTGTGTGTGTGTGTGTGTGTGTGTGTGTGTGTGTGTGTGTGTGTGTGTGTGTGTGTGTGTGTGTGTGTGTGTGTGTGTGTGTGTGTTCACTTTCACTTCCAGCCATCAATGAGCGTAGCGCTGTCCTTGTCATATTTCGGAGATCTTAGTGAACTCAGGACCCCCACTTGTCGGCGCTGTGTGTTCGCCACCAGGAGCATCCAGTGCTCCCCAGCATCAACTTGCAGTGGGTTCGTTGACGCATAACTGCACACTGGCACGACCACATGCTTGAAGCTGGACAAGTGTACCTGAAATGCATGATCACTTTATAGTAAGAGTTGTGTAAGTAAAATTAACTTACAAATAAACATATATTATCACAAAAGTTAGTGCAGTAGTGGGAAATTTAAATACATTTACTGGAAGATATAGATAGTGTAACTGGTGCAATCTTAATCACCATTACAATGCTAATTATCAAACACATAAATTACTAAATGTTTATGCATAAGAAAATAAATATTTGCTTTGTTTGATAATAAATATTAATTAATTACCTTTTCGAACATCCATTCGTGGCTTGTGTTAGCCGCCCACTTCAAGGCGAGGTGACTTGGTAGGTTAAACAGCTCTCCTGGGTTCTCCTTGGCAACCGTGGAGAGATAGCCATTCACCACCTGTAAGGAAATGCAATTATTTCTGATTAATTTATCATTCAATATAAAGGGCCGATCATATATATGTTCTACTGTGACGTCTGTAAAAGTGTCTGCTGTAGCTTTGTAAAGACATGGCTCACATATCACCACCATTTGTATAATAACTAACAATATTACAATTATTCCGTTGATTGTAAATACACAGCAGTGGAACTTTCAATATGCTGTAACATGATTCAACAGATATGAAATATTTTATTTATTACCTAGATGATCTCAATGTTGTATCTATTATCTACAACTGACATTAATTGATAACCTTAGTTATAAAATTGGAGATGTGATAAAACTATATTGGTTTAGTTAATATAGCAACATAAATATGACATGTTCAATATATACACGTATATGGAACAATATTATGCATGCTGTACTTACATTGTCATTGAGCCAGTGTTTCGGCTTTAGTGTGCTCATGTCCTCGGTACTCAATGTGTTGCCAACTACAAGGCGCTGGCCGGCAGGAACACCATCACTTGCTGTCACAGACAGATGACTTGGTTTGACAGAAAGCGTGTCTATGAGGTCACCAGGATGCTCATTCATCCCAAACCTCACAGACAGCACCAACATGGCTGATGTGATGTCGTACGCATCCATGCTACACCCAGGGTACCTGGCTATCAGCTCACATGCCAGATTTGGGTAGCTCTCATCCTGCTCACTCATGTCACTCAGTAGCGCACTGATTGGATTGGTCATCCGTTGATGGAAGAAATGGGCCATGTTCCCTGGGATGAACTTGGCAACGGTGCATTTGGATGCTGCCTCCAGCACACGCATGACTGACCTCTGCGGGAATTCTGACAAGGACACTGGTGGAGAACTCACATCCAGCGGCTCAGTGTCTGGTGCTTGGCAGCCTCGGGGGATGGTGACACAAGGGGTCTTGAGCGATTCAGTCGAATCAGTGTCTTCGTCCTTCTTGGTCGTGGAGCTGCTGGATCGACCTCAGTGATCTGAAAGACAAATATCACCTAAACGTAGGACAAATACTACACATTTACCAAATATATTCGCCACCTTTCTCATCTTTCCAAGTCTCCTTGTCTGGCGTGGTGGTGTGGCAGGTCTCTTCCACATCCTTCTGTCCCAAACCCACACTCCCCCACCCATCCTGCCTTAACATATTTCCCCACTATGTCTACTAGGTTTATAGCTCATATCTCTCCACCACCCTCATGCCCTGCTTAACCAAACATATATATATATATACTGCTTTCACCTGAATGTCACAATGGAATATTTTTCAAAATCTGTTTAATATATTACAGATAGGTATGACATAATTTGATTTATACATGTTGCGTAACATAACTGTAATTGTCTGAACAACAGCATTGATTGCTAAAAAGTGCCACATGTTATCCATAAATGAAATTCATGCTGGACACATTGCCACAAGAGATCCACCAATAATCATAGTTTATATTTGAGTAAATAACATTTTGACTTACGGAAATTATTTCTTTGTTGATATTAAAAATAGTGAAAACTTGCTCTCAACTGACACTGCCTACTGCTGCACTAGTGCTATACCTATCATACCTTGTCATCAAGTTGTTGGGCCAGTTTGGTGGCCTCCTCCATCTCTGTGTCACCTAAGGTAGCAACATTCACCTGGGTGTCATCCCTGTGCTCCACCTTGTTGAGGGCGCCAACTGTGTGTGCATCTCTCTTGAATAGTGCCTTAATCATAATGTAAACAAGGTAATCATGATTTTTTAAATAACAGAAATTAACAAATTAGCTGATTTGATAACAAATGCTTCGAATCATCAGTCAACAGCTGTTTTTATATGTAGCCAGTTTTATAATTCTTGTTACCTTGGACCGCAATACTATAATGTGTTGCGTCTTTCTACCTGGCATACTATAAATAATATTATTATCATCAGGAAGAAACATGATGTTTATTCATAAAGCTCACCTTATATGGAGACATCTTGATTGAGCGCTGGAATTATGTGTTGATGCTGTACACTATGTGTGCCACATGTCTGTCCCAGTCTGTCTGTTGCCTACAACACATACAATAGAGTGCTGTAACCACTACATTGTGTATCTGCATGATACTACTTAGCACATAGGAACTAGAATAGTATTTTTTATACGAATACTCAAATATGTGTCATCCATATTCCAAATAGGCTATATTTGCTACAAATTATGGCCGTGTTTTATACTGAAAATTATTTTGTCACCTTCTGCACAAAAACAAACATAAGTACATTTGAGAACAATTATTTTTACTGTAGATGAAAATTTTGGTTCTTTAGACCCATTACTGCTTTTTGCATTAAACACGTTGCTCACTCGTTGGTGTATTTCCGCATTGCATTCTTGATGCATTGGTTCGTCCTCTCATCCTGTCCATTTGTAGCCGGATGATACGCTGATGCCACCGAGTGTTTCACGCCATACGCTTTCAGAACATGGTCATTCAGCTAGAAAATCAAAATTACAAGACATTTCTTATTTGTTGATGTGGTGTTGGTCTACTTGTCTGATAGCAGAATTAAATTGGGAAGGGATACACTGCAAGGTGATATTAACCTGATTATAGTTCCACAATGGTGGGTAGTAGAACTCTCACGTGACAGATATGACACATTACTGATAAAGTGTGTACACAAACCTCGTTCACAAACTATCGTCCTTGGTCGGTTATCACCCGCCTTGGGGGACCAAACAGATAGAACATTTCCAGGAGAACTGTAGCCACTTCACCAGCACATTTGTTCTGAAAACAAGCACATATATCATATATCAGCTCTTATTTATTCATGTAGGTAGGTAATTATGTTAGGGGCAACCCTCCAGTTTTTTTTAAACATTCCTTGTCCAACCGGGACTTATAGAGCATATTTTGACTGCATACAAGGGCAACAGAAATAACAATGCTTACATTTCATTACCCAGGCCCACTAAGAGATGTATGTGTGCTAGCAAAGCGACTCTATTATGGTGGATTATACACAGTGGTCATTACATCCCCACTGCATTTGGCCTCATGGTCTGGCAGGCAGGCAGGCAGGCAGGCAGGCAGGCAGGCAGGCAGGCAGGCAGGCAGGCAGGCAGGCAGGCAGGCAGGCAGGCAGGCAGGCAGGCAGGCAGGCAGGCAGGCAGGCAGGCAGGCAGGCAGGCAGGCAGGCAGGCAGGCAGGCAGGCAGGCAGGCAGGCAGGCAGGCAGGCAGGCAGGCAGGCAGGCAGGCAGGCAGGCAGGCAGGCAGGCAGGCAGGCAGGCAGGCAGGCAGGCAGGCAGGCAGGCATTACAGGCATTACAAGCATTACAAGCATTACAGCAGACAAATGTAAAGAGATTGAAAACAAATTGTCTGCTTCACATAACAGTATATACATAATTATCTAAATTAATATAACAGTATTATTACCCTGATGGGCTTAGCGTAGACAAACTTGGTAAATAAGTCTGTCATTGTAGAAACGAGGCGGTTTCCACTTCCAGTTGTTGTGAATGGACCGATCAGATCAACTCCCACCACATCCCAGGGCGCCTCTGCTGTGATTGGGTGCAGCTCGGCAGCAATCGTCTTTACTTTTTCCGAGTGCTGGCAGCGAGAACAATGTTTCACCTGGAAATATAAACTTGGTAAACTGGTTGCTCCAATGTGATATGTATTACCAACATTCACACGGCTGTAAAGAATTATTATTTGCCATTGCACACATATTGGCAACTTACCCACACATATTGGCAACTTACCCACACATATTGGCAACTTACCCACACATATTGGCAACTTACCCAGTCTCTCACATCCACTGTCACTGACTTCCAGTAGTACGTCTCCTCCACTTTCAGTCGTGTGATGGTCATACCCCTGTGACCGCCACTGCCAGGGTCATCATGACACTCCTTCAGGGCCTGCTCAATGTCACGTCTGGTCTTCAAGACCAAACTTAGGCCCCCCCGCCCCTTGTAGTACAAGTCATCACCTACAGCATACAAATTAACAAAGATACACACAAATATATATGCTGTTGTAAACATATGGTCAATATTGACAACCTTCCTCGATGTATTCTCAATAAAAGTAATGACATCTTAGTAAATGAAGAACTTTCTAAAATTTATGAATGGCTGAATATAAATAAATTATTATTAAATAAAAGCAAGTCTAAATACATGGTTTTTCATATGCCTAATAAGTGCATGCAAACTCTTATGCTTAAAATAGATGATGTATGTATTGAAAGACTAGCTGAATTAAATGTTAAAAATTGGAGAAAGCGCACTGGGAAGATATGAAATAAATATTCAAAAGCAATTGACATATTAAACAGATTAAATTATATATTACCTTTACATGTAAAAATGTTATTGTAGAATACTTTAACATTATCACATATAAATTATTATATCTTGATTTGGGGATATTAAAGAAATACAATTAAAAGCATCAACACAATGTTATGCGAATATAAATCTTTAAATAACTACAACTCACATTTATAATACTCATGCATACAATAATGTACATACACTGTACTTCTAAAACCAAACATAGATTTCCACAGAAATGTGTCAGGTACAGCCTTCCAAACATTATAAATAACACCCCTGATATAATAAGTAAAAATGGAATCATTATTTGCATGGCTTTTTACATTATATAAAAACTTTTGTTACATAACTATTGTGATATGATATAATTTTTTATGTACTTTATCATATTACATACATGTCAACTGAATAAAAAAACAATAGATATTAATGTTTCGTTATGATTAGCACACCTCCATGCCACCATACATACATTCTCACCTCAAACCAACACTTCAATATAAACATGACATAGGCATCTTGTATCAGTATCATATTTTTTCCACCTTGAAATTAGAGTGGCTCCTATGATAGCAGCAGTATTGATCTTAATAGGAGCTACTAATCACAATTTGTATAAGTTACATGATCATGTTTTTTGTACACTGGTATAAGTACACGCATTTGTATGTGAACATGAAATGATCTGTGTATGTGTGTCTGTAAAACGTAAACTAAATTGATATATATATATGTGTGAATGACATCACATCCATCTTCTGGTATGTTTCCACTTGACTTGGTCCACTTGCCGTTCAGTCATAAAACATCCAGTGACATGATTGAGTACAATATGCAATGTTAGCTCAGGATGCTGGATTCGATACTTGTTGACTAAAACTAGACGTTGCAGATATTACACACGTTGATAATAACTCCACGTGCCAAAAGTAAACAAAAGCATTCAGTTTCTCATATTTAAATTTGTCAATGTTCAACAAAACACAAAGTCAGTCACAGGTTGTCTTGTTAACTTCCCTATGGTGACGAAACTCATCATTATTGTGAACAATTGCTTACAATTTATTTCGGTAAATTTCAATATTATTGTTGTTTACAACAAAGTAACGGATTGTGGCGCATTGGAGTCACGTGATCTGTGTTTGTTCTCAAAACATATTTTAAAAAGCTGCTTGCCTCGCTTTATTTTGACACACAACTTTGTTGCTACTTTGTGAACGACCTTTTTGTTCAAAGTGTCAGCCATATCTGATATAAAAAAATAAGAGATTAACCCGGATACAGTTGGTATGAAACATGCATAATAGTTACATCAACCTCTACAATTGAATAAACAGTACAAGTGACAAGACACACACACACCGACACAGGACCATGCAGGGCTCAATCCTGTCGTTACTGTATTATTTCTACTCTGCATAATTAAACGCCTTAATTAACGCAACCCAATAGCTAAATTCCGATGCAAATGACAACGCTACTCAATATAATAATTATTATTATTTGTGATGAACGTTTGAGTTTGACGATGTCGATAAACTTATTACTGATAACTGGATTCAGCTCCTGACTCAGCACTGCCACTGACTGACTCGATTCGAATTTAGCCTTTTTGAACACACCTTTTAAAGTATGCCTCAGCGCTGCTGAGCGTATCCTTCTCTGGATATTGTCATGCTTGGGTACTGCCGGATGGTGTACGCCACTGCTCAGATAATGTTTTAGGTAACTGTAAAACATCTCGGAAAATGGTTGACACGCGCATGCGCAGAAACGTCAATCGGAACGGTTTTAAAGGTGGCTGCCGCGGGGTGGGAAACGTAAACATCCCTCATAGTAACCACGGGCGCATGTGACTCGCGCATGCGCAGAAACGTCAATCGGAACGGATTTAACGCCGGAAAAACGTAAGCGCTACAACGCGTCCGTTGGCGCGTGATAGAAAAAGAGGCAGAGACCGCACGCAGCCGGAAACACCCGCCAAACAGGAAGCGAGTCGCATGCCTGCAACGGCACGGTGCGGCAGCTTTGGATCAATTGTGCTGGAAGTTACGCATACACGTATATTTAACCAGCTTCCTTCTCTTATTGACTTTGTCAGTTGTCAGCATGAGTTTCACCCGCATGGTTTACTCTGTCGCCGAACACTGTTTTGATATTACTGTTTTGACTGACGTAATATTTAATTTACATTTTCACAGCGGGTCTTGCGGACGGACAAACATCCATAGGTAGCGGTTACCTCACGATCCTTGTTTGAATCTTTTTGCTACACCGACTGTTTGGGATAATGTTCCTCTTCGCGTTAGATCAGTTGAAACTATTAGACAAATCCGCCATCATTTAAAAATGTATCACGAAAAAGTTGCCTATCCGCCACAACTCCCTGACGTATCAGTACATCTGTTGACAACTTCAGTATCGTTTATCTATTTAGAGATTCACCAACGGTTGATGCGCTTCTGGACTTTTCTATATTTGTGCAACATATGTTACCTTATTATTATTATATTATTCAGAAAATGGCTGGCAAAAGATCAACGTAATTGTATGTAGGCCAGCATCGAAAAAGACGACGTTCTGAATGAAGTAACATAATAATATACGTGTTTTACAGTGTCGTTGCGCCGTGGGTCTGCGAGGACCACACAGACAAACAACTCGGACGTTCTCTACCCGGCGAAGGGAGATCAGCTGGCGCCCGATGTCCAGAAGGCTGGCGTCGACTCTGCCTTAGACGACCCGGTACCGAACTCTCCGAGGTCGACCGACGAGATCGAGTTGGACCCTTCGTCCGCCAGTCGACACCGGGCATCAGACAAGGGTCCACTGGACACCCGACACTGTGCGTCTGACGAGCATCGACAGGACACCCGAGACCGTCTTACAGCTATATCACAATACGGCTCTCTGCTCTGGCCGGGTTTCTCCGAGGCCGCTCTCTTCCTAGTTCTTCTCCCTACCGCTTTTATCATTACTGTCATCGTGTATAACAGACCCTTGCTGCCGCCCCTCGAGCTCCCTCGGACGCCGAGGAACAGCAACAGAGACCACCGCCACGCCGTGAGCCGCTACGCTAACTATCTGGACCGGTTTCTGCGCCAACGTCGCCAGCGCGGTCCGAAGCGTCGATCGACAGTGCACGTTCGGTGTGGCAGCCATTGGTCGGTGTAATGGTGGATAAGCCTAAGGCCCAGAAACCGGAGCGATTCAACAACGGGATACGTTCCGGCTTTTTGCAACGTCAGCGGAGCACACATATTGTCCGACGGTGGTTGTCGTCGCTGGATTCGCTGCCGGCCGGCCCAGACCCGCCCACGACCGTCAGACCCGCCGTGTTTACGAGCCATTTATTTTAATAAAGATACGCTATAAGTATAAACTGGTTCGTGTATATTCATGTATTCATTAGACAATTATGTCATTAAAATGGCAAAGTTCTGTAGTTGGAAAATCAAATGTTTTAATAGCGGGACACGTTTTAACAAGTCACAGGTGAACGAAATAGTTTGAAGGATAGTGCTTTTATTCACAAGGCAGATAGCGACACCCAATAAGTTTGTGAAGGTTGTTAGTGTAGACCTAACCGTATTTGACAGGCCTATTAATGGAGGGGCTCGGGGGTTCATCGGAAGTCTCCTTTTAGCGAACCCCCTTTCCATAAAAACCACAATACTGATACACCTATGTTGCTGTTGCGAAGTACCCCTATGAAAATGACCCCCTCGTCCGTTATAACACACTCAAGAAAAAAATATGTCGCATTCGCCACACACACATATTGACACACGAACACCATCTCGCTCTGTCCTCAGACGCACGCACGAACACCCACTCGCACTATGCCAGACACACAAACACTTACAAATACAGTATTTGTGCGATTGTACTGTCACTAACCTTGTTCTATGGTGAACCTCTCTCTCAATTAGACAACATATTACATAGACTCTATACAAACGTGGGTGCGAATAGAAACTTAATTCTTTTCTAAATGTGTTTCTGTGGAGGTCTATGACCATTCATATTGAATGTTGTTGAACGATCACGTGGGCTAATTCACGTAGAACGAGTCCAGTCGCAAATAAGCCTTCAGGTGTCATTCTTATTTCTAAAACTGAAGTTGATGCATATCTGACTCTTACATGAACAATTACTAGATTCCCGACAACCCAATTTAATCTTTGTTCACTATCCATACTTCTATGTGTCTGTTATCGTTGTAGGTGAACGACTAGGGACTGGCATTTTAATAATAATAAGCTTTTGTGACGACGCTTCGCCGTCCAACTGTTGCTATATGCCGCTGTCAGGAGAAAGCCACGCTCGGCGTCTCCATCCCGCCTTTATCGAAGCAGCCGCCGTAAGCCAAGAACCCCGTTATCAACGGTCATGGTGCTTGCACATCAATCAATCCACACGTTTGAACTTATCATGGTGTGGTTGTCATGAATCATCGTGTGCGCATGGTCACTTCCTAGTGAACGTTTCACTAGGCAGAGTTTCCCAGTGACCAGATCTGTCTGAAGAAATGCGTCAAGAGTCGTCACACCAGAACTAACCTGTCGGTCTTAATATAGTTATCAGGTAAAGTGCATTCTTACTATTGTATTCGTGTAGTACATGGCGCAGATTAAACGTTTTCTTCTCAGCAGGAACCGCAGGGTCTCAGCGACCACCGCAGTAACCCTTCAAATAGTGGTAGCTAGACCTACATGTTGACCTAGTTTAGCTGTATCTGGGTGACCCTTTGGTAAGTGCATCTGAATTTCAATCAAGTGTGTGCATGTGTGTTTGTGTGTGTATGTGTGTGTGTGTGTGTGTGTGTGTGTGCGTGCGTGCGTGCGTCCGTGCGTGCGCGTGCGTGTGCGTGCGTGCGCGTGCGTGCGTGCGTGCGTGCGTGCGTGTGTTTGTGTGTGTGTGTGTGTGTGTATGTGTGTGTGTGTGTGTGTGTGTGTGTGTGTGTGTGTGTGTGTGTGTGTGTGTGTGTGTGTGTGTGTGTGTGTGTGTGTGTGTGTGTGTGTGTGTGTGTGTGTGTGTGTGTGAGTGACATTGATGGGTGGGGTGGGGATACTATGTACACCACCACTGCTCTATAAATCACCACTGTTATTTACACTACCACTGCTACGTACACCACCACTGTTACGTACACAGCCGCTGTTATATACACCATCACTGCTATGTACACAACCACTACTATGTACATCACCACTGCTGTGTACATCACCACTGCTCTGTACATCACCACTGCTCTGTGCATCACCACTGCTCTGTACATCACCATTGCTCTGTACATCACCACTGCTTTGTACATCACCACTGCTCTGTACATCACCACTGCTCTGTACACCACAACTGCTATTTACTTCACCACTGTTCTCTACACCACCACTGTTTTTACACCACCACTGCTATATACACCACCATTGCTGTGTACACCACTGCTATGTACATAACCACTGTTTTGTACACCACCATTGCTATGTACATCACCACTGCTACGTACACCACCACTACTCTGTACACCACCACTGCTACGTACACCACCACTACTCTGTACACCACCACTGCTCTGTACGCTACCACGTTTATGTACTCCAGGACCGCGTTGTACACCTGCGCTACTTTGTACGGTAGCGCTCTACTGTATGGTAGCACTACTGTTTACGGTAGCGCTGTTTGTAATCATTCGTGACGCCAAACAGTCATCTTGGTGTAGTGACACTTCTTTTGGATGAGTGCACCATTTGACAAGGAATTATCCTATATATACACATCAACCCTGTCGTCCATGGTTCAGTGCCCAACTTCAAAATAGAGAGCACAGTTCCAGTTACCAGTAGCAGTATATGCATTATGTGCCCCTTCACAGACGGTGTCTTCCTGGCCGCGAGCCAGCACGGAGTTACCGAAATTAGCGGATACTTGTGTGGCGGCACCTGACAATCTTGTTCAATGAGTTGTGTTGACTGGTGACAGAGAGGCGTGCGACGATCACAAGGGCTGATACACGTAGCAGGAGTAAAGTTGAAAAAGTCAAAGCGTGACTCTCATATCTAAGTCTGGTGTTGATAGGTATCTGACACGAACGAATGACTCATACATGAACAGGTGTACCCTGTAAGCCGATACAGTAGTCTTTGTTCACCAGTCATACGTTAACGTGTGTTAGTGCTTGTTTCACGTTAACATAATTACATCTCATTACGAGTTACTTGTGACGTGGCTTTGTCGTCCATCTACATAATACAAACCGGGGCGGAAAAACTATATTCGGCGTCACTCACCGGCCATTGTCAACCAGACCGCCGCATGATTAGGACCTCTTTTGTCACTGGTCACGGTGTTTGAACCTCGATCAATACATATGTTGACCTTAATATGGCACAGTTGTCACGAATCAGGCGCGCATGCTCACTTACATACGATCGTTTCTCTCTAGCTGTAGTCATTGAAATGGTCGGGAGAAGCATTGACGGGGTGGGCCGTGCCGACTGAAGAAATGGGTGAAAAGTCGTCTCAGCAGAAGTAACCTGTCGGCCCTAACAGTGTTGTCAGGTAAAGTGTATTATCAGTGCTGTATATGTGTAGTACATCCTGCGTTCTTCTCAGCAGAAATCAGCGGCTTCGCGATACCACCGTGGCACTTCAAACTGTCGTAAACACATTTCATCAATGTCAACAGTCAGCATAGTTTAATGAGTGTGTGTGGCGCATTGACCAGGAAGTTGTACATCCGGGTTACAAAATCTTTAGTGCGTGTGTGTATATAAACAGATACAATGAACTGGCACATTGAGATCTGAGTGACCCGTATGTTATTGTATTAGAAAATATGTGCGTAGTTCATGATTATTTATTAGGATTTAATTATACAGACAATT
>OZ024863.1:49789319-49824319 GCA_964017155.1 Oasisia sp. SBJ-2009 | reverse complement strand
TTCGTTGTACCACGACGAAAATAAGCTCAACATAGACGACTTATTCAAGTATGGATCAGTTAATAAAGTGTTAAAACACTTAGATCTAGGAGAAAATCACATCAAGACCTTCACAGGCTCACCCGCGGTGACACTGCCGGTCCTACAAGACATATCGCTTGCGGAAAATGCCCTTACCGGTACAAATTATGACTCTTTCTTCTGGTTATTTCTCTTTGCACATAGTCATCTGGAGACATTAGATATCAATGGGATGAACAGTAAGTCAACATATGTTCCTAGGGAAGAAAGCTTATTCAGTCTGACTATTGACGACGATGGTCCAAACACACCAATAGTCATCGGACCGCGCCTGGCAACTGTGTCTATGTCGAACACTATATTTCTTGCCAGTAGCGATTATGTGCCTTTCCGGGTTAAATTCTACGACCCCTACGGTGCTCTGAAATACATTGACCTTTCGAAATCTCGTTCGACAGTACAAACTATATATGATGTTGGTAATCTGCGTGCATTGGAATATGTGAACTTACAGAATATAAGCATGAGCGGAATCGATTTGGGTCTGTTTGCCAATATGCCCAATTTGACAGTTCTTTTGCTGGGTATAAACGATATGCGCACAATAGACCTATTCACAAACGACACGGAAACCGGTATGTTCCATGCCAATGTCCAATTAAGAGTTCTTGATCTAGCACGATGCCACATTGCCGATATAGCGCGAAGCGAATTTTCATATTTGCGGCAGTTGCAAAACCTGAATCTATCTGGTAATTCATTACAGGTGTTCCATGTGCAATTGAAAACACTGAGAGCTCTTCGAAAACTAAATCTTAGCCGCAACCAACTGACCACCCTACATGTTGCTACACGCACAGAACTCGACAATCTGACACACGTTGAAGTAGATCTCACTCACAATCCGTTGGATTGCAGTTGCAACAACATTGAATTCGTAAGGTGGGCCCAGACTTCCCGCGTGAAATTTCTCAAAATGGGCGATACATTCTGTGTCGATGGAAACAATACATGGAATTTATTTTATCGTGTTGCAGAAAACGTATGTCAGAGTAACGTTATTACAAACAAAACAGGAAGTACATCGATGCCAAACGTCACATCAAAACCAAAGAATCAACCGACTGGAAAAGAGGAAGACACCAATTCTGCGTGGAAGAATGATGTTATAATATCAATGTCCGTGGTTCTAGTGGTGGTTGTGGTGGCAATTCCTATTGTCATCTACGTGTTACGACGATATCGCTGGAAACTGGCGTTGCACTGCCGCCGGTTCTGCAGAGGAAGCGCTACTTCCGGTGTCGAAGACGAGGTCACGTACGAGCGAGACGCCTTCATCTGCTTCAACTCGGAAGACCGTGCGTGGGTGTGTAACGATCTACTACAACACATGGAGGCGAACGAGATCACGACCATCATCCATCACCGCGACTTCCTGCCGGGCAGCATACTGGAGGACTCGATCAGGGACAGCATCGACAAGTGCCGCTTCACCGTGCTCGTGTTGTCTCCGGACTTCCTCGCCAGCAACTGGTGTCTCCTTGAGATGCACCTCGCGCGCAGTCGCATCATCAGCCAAGGTCGTGACGTCATCGTGCCGGTCATCCTGCGTGAGTTCCCCCCGTCGCTGCTGACGCGGACCCTCGAAGGCATCCTGAGCAGGTCCTACCTGGAGTGGACGGATGACCCGGAGGGACAGGCCCTTTTCTGGGACAAGTTGGTGACGAAACTGAAACATGGTGGCAACATTAGACCATTGCAAATGTAACACTCAAAACAATGAAGTCAAGATGCAGTGGTCGAGCGCAATGGTCAAGCGGTTAGAGTGCTGGACTATCGTTCCCAGGGACCGGGGTTAGAAACCTGATGAAGCTGAGCGGTGGTTCAGTACTGGTTCGGCTGTCGTGTCGAAACTTTTAACTTATTCCCTCTTGCAAACGTTTTAAATCCAATATAATTAGGTTTAAGATAGTTTTCACCCACAGCCCGTGAGGCACATGGACCGTTAGTTGCATTTGTTTATGTCGCCATGTTAATGTATTACTTATTAATTACTTATTATTAGTTAATGTTATTTTTAATGTGTATGTGCCATTACGTTTTCTTTATTCAGTTTAGTTTCATGTCGCCATGCCTAGTTATTACTATTTATTTTAGCTAGATGTATACAACTTTTATCTGTCAGATTATTTTTCTGTTGCCACTTAACGAAGGTACTTATTTGCTTAATTACACGTTTATGCATTTTGTTCAATATTTTAAGACAATATTCAGACGATATTGGTATGACGCTACCAAGTTGATTTTGTATGTGAAATATATTATGGTTTTCCTACAAATGTTTAGTCAGTTGGGTGATAAATTTACACTTTGCACGATAGGTGTAGGAGAACGTGTGTGTGTATGTGGTGTGTGTGTGTGTGTGTGTGTGCGTGCGTGCGTGCGGCGTGCGTGCGTGCGTGCGTGCGTGCGTGTTTGTGTTGTATTGTATTGTATTGTATTGTATTGTATTGTATTGTATTGTATTGTATTGTATTGTATTGTATTGTATTGTATTGTATTGTATTGTATTGTATTGTATTGTATTGTATTGTATTGTATTGTATATATGATAACGCCACAATGCAAACAATTCCACGTACATTTGTAATGGTACTTGGCAATAAACTCTCTAAACCTGAGAATGTTACTTACGGAAGACCGTCTGTAAGCAATTGGTCCCTTCCATGTGTTTACTGTGCAATGCGACGTAAAAGATTCAGGGAAAGCAGGCTATTGGAAACAGAACAAGAAGAAATATAAATTGTTGGCTTATCGGGAGCCTAACAGATGTCTGTAATTTCAAATACTTATGTTTACGCCGCCTGTGTTACCTCTTCAGTTTCCAAACGTTTGCACTGCATTGCGCTATTGATATGCTGTAAATGTGTATATGTAAACATTTGCCTGTCTTGCTTTCATTGCGCTAAGTCGTCAATTAAATTTGAATTCACTCATAATCCCTGATACGAAAAAACATCTCCCAGTCAGTGAACACTTCTAAAACATGGGGCTACATGAAAGTTTACATAATCAGTTGCACTTCATCCCACTTGATTCTTCATTGGTGTAGATTTTGTGAACCAGCTGATATCAGAAGCAGTTTTATTAATTTGTGGTCTGGGCGTTAGCCGGGTTTGCACACACAATAATCTACATAGTTCTAAAAGGTTCGACATTTATGTTGTACGCATAACGTAAAAAAGTATTCCTATCTATCACGAATATTTGACCACTCAGCTCAATGTCCCTTTGTGCCGGACAGCGCGCTGCCGGACTATACTTTGTACATTTGTAATAGAAAAGGGCAAAACGCTCTTGATCACAGATTTGTAGATGTTTACCATAATCTAACTACCCGCACCAAATGTTTGACGAATGATCTGTGAGAGCATCGACAGGTGCCGCTTCACCGTGCTCGTGTTGTCTCCGGACTTCCTCGCCAGCAACTGGTGTCTCCTTGAGATGCACCTCGCGCGCAGTCGCATCATCAGCCAAGGTCGTGACGTCATCGTGCCGGTCATCCTGCGTGAGTTCCCCCCGTCACTGCTGACGCGGACCCTCGAAGGCATCCTGAGCAGGTCCTACCTGGAGTGGACGGACGACCCGGAGGGACAGGCCCTTTTCTGGGACAAGTTGGTGACGAAACTGAAACATGGTGGCAACATCAGACCATTGCAAATCTAGCATAACGTCCGTCGAATGTTTCGCTTGTAAAACAACTGTATTAAAAGTTGTAAGCTCAAGACAAGTGGTCGAGCGGTTAGTGTACCAGTGCTGTTCTGTACACCAGTGCTGTTCTATACAACAGTGTTGTTCTGTACACCAGTGCTGTTCTGTACACCAGTGCTGTTCTGTACACAAGTGCTGTTCTATACACCAGTGCTGTTATGTACACAGTGCTGTTCTGTACACTAGTGCTGTTCTGTACACTAGTGCTGTTCTGTACACCAGTGCTATTCTGTACACTAGTGTTGTTATGTACACCAGTGCTGTTCTGTACACTAGTGCTGTTCTGTACACCAGTGTTGTTCTGTACACCAGTGTTGTTCTGTAAACCAGTGCTGTTCTGTACACCAGTGTTGTTCCGTACACCACTGCCGTTCTGTACACTAGTGCTATACTATACACTAGTGCTGTTCTGTACACCAGTGTTGTTCTGTACACCAGTGCTGTTCTATACACCAGTGTTGTTCTGTACACCAGTGCTGTTCTGTACACCAGTGCTGTTCTGTACACCAGTGCTGTTATGTACACTAGTGCTGTTCTGTACACCAGTGCTCTTCTGTACACCAGTGCTCTTCTGTACACTAGTGCTGTTCTGTACACCAGTGCTGTTATGCACACTAGTGCTGTTCTATACACCAGAGCTTGTCTGTACACCAGTGCTGTTCTGTTCACTAGTGCTTGTCTGTACACCAGTGCTGTTCTGTACACCAGTGATGTTCTGTACACCAGTGCTGTTATGTACACTAGTGCTGTTCTATACAACAGTACTTGTCTGTACACCAGTGCTGTTCTGTACACTAGTGCTTGTCTGTACACCAGTGCTGTTCTGTACACAAGTGCTGTTCTGTACACCAGTGCTGTTCTGTACACCAGTGTTGTTCTGTACACCTGTGCTGTTCTGTACACTAGTGCTGTTCTGTACACTAGTGCTGTTCTGTACACCAGTGCTGTTCTGTACACCAGTGCTGTTCTGCACACTAGTGCTGTTCCGTACACCAGTGCTGTTGTGTACGCCAGTGCTGTTCTGTACACTAGTGCTGTTCTGTACACTAGTGCTGTTCTGTACACCAGTGCTATTCTGTACACCAGTGCTGTTCTATACACAAACACTGTTCTATACACAAGCACTGTTCTATACATCAACGCTGTTACCAACATCAGCGCTGCTGTATATGCAATATCGCCACTTTTTGTGCAGCGCGAATACGACTTTGTGTTTTGCCATTATAAACTATAATAATAATAGTATATTTCGCTCTGGGCAATCGTGGATATTGAAATGGGTACATAAAAACATGCAAAGTACATTGGTTAAAATAGAATGAAATAATATATAATTTAACATATTAGCGTAAATATAATTATAATGTAGAAAATATACAATATGTATCTATAAAACTAATGTAAATAATTTAAGATATTAAAATATATTTTATGTGATTATTTCACTAAGCGTATTAAAACATAATCAATCATTTAAAACATTAACATAAATAGATCTAAAAATATAGTTACGGCACTAATCATACTTACTCTAGTCGGAAGAGGGGGGCAACGTGCACCCCCCAGAAATATACTTTTAATTGGTATCACTAGAACGGAAAAAATACGTAGAAAACGGTTTGCTATATTAACAAGTCAGCAAAATGTCCCAAGTATCGTTTTTAAGCAAATTAGTGCCGCCATTATAAAAATATATTTTTCACTATATCTCAGACAGAAATGCAGATAATTGACAAAATAAGATGTATAAACCCATTTTATGAGGGTCAGCGACCAAAATAAAACTATTGTTGACATTGTCACATGTGTCTATGACAGCTTAATATGGAAATTAGTGCGGCCGATATTTTGGGATATTTTGCGGACTTGTTAGCATAGCAAACCGTTTCCTACATTTTTTTCGATCTAGTGATACCAATTAAAATTATATTTCCGTGGGGTGCACGTTAGCGCCCCCCCCCCTTCCACCTCGACTACCTAATCTAAAATGTTTTGTTCATTCATGACGTCGAGATGTAATCTCGCATTTTGTGTTTTGAAGCGTCCATGTGATAAGTGCAGCATTTGACACGAGCGACGAAATTAGTCTGCCACACAAACACACCAACGTCGTTGTCCTCGGATAATGCGTGTCACGGTTCAGTGCCTGGGTTCAAAGCAAAGAGAATAAAGTTTCAACTATCTGTATACACCAAACGCTTTCTGTGCACCGTCAAAACGGTAGGTTCCTGATCGCGTTCTAGCAAGGATTGATCGAATTTAGGCTCTCTTGTGTATATAAATGTGTTTCTGTGGAGGTCTATGACCGTTTATATTGAATATTGTTGAACGATCACGTGGGCTAATTCACGAAGAACGAGTCCAATCGCAAATAATTCTTCAGGCGTAATTCTTATTTCTAAAACTGAAGTTGATGCATATCTGATTCGAACGAATGACTCCTACATGACCAATTATTAGATTCCCGACAACCTAATATAATCTGTGTTCACTATCCATACTTTTATGTGTATGTTATTGTTGTATGTGAACGCCTAGGGGCTTGCCGTTAAATAATAATAAGCTTTTGTGACGAGGCTTCGCCGTCCAACTGTTGCTATACGCCGCTGTCAGATGTCTCCAGCCCGCCTTTGTCGAAACAGCCGCCGCAAGCTTGGAAACCCCTGATCAACGGTCATGGTGCTTGCACATCAGTCAATGCACACGTCTGACCTTATTATGGTGTGGTTGCCATTAATCATCGGGTGCGCATGCTCACTTCCTTGTAAACGTTTGACTAGGAAGAGTTTCCCAGTGACCAGATCTGTCTGAAGAAATGCGTCAAGAGTCGTCACACGAGAACTAACCTGTCGGTCTCAGTACAGTTATCAGGTAAAGTGCATTCTTACTACTGTACACGTGTAGTACATGGTGCTGATTTGAAAGCTTTCTTCTCAGCAGGAACCAAAGGGTCTCAGCGACCACCGCAGTGACCCTCCAAATAGTGGTTGCCTGACCTACAGCTTGACCTATTTTAGCTATAGTAACAGTCAACAACGTTTGACGCGATATTCAATGTCAGTACATGTGTTTAATGCATTATTTATGGTCATAGCAACTGTTGTACATAAACTGTTTTGTTCCATTCCAGCTTAACGGATCGGGAAGTCATACGTAGTACGTCACATTCCGGATACACCACATTTAGTACGAATTTGTGTAGTCGTGTGTTTACAAAGATCAGAACAAGTGTTATTGAGATCTGATCTTTAGTGAGTGCATCTGAATTTCAATCAAGGCAGTCGTATATGGTGTGTGTGTGTGTGTGTGTGTGTGTGTGTGTACGCGCGCGCGCGCGTGTGTGTGTGCGCGCGTGTATGTATGTGGTGTGGTGTTTGATGGCTTGGGTACTGGTCTGGTGTGGCTGGGTATGATCGGGTGTGGCGTGGCGTGGCGTGGCGTGGCGTGGCGTGGCGTGGCGTGGCGTGGCGTGGCGTGGCGTGGCGTGGCGTGGCGTGGCGTGGCGTGGCGTGGCGTGGCGTGGCGTGGCGTGGCGTGGCGTGGCGTGGCGTGGCGTGGCGTGGCGTGGCGTGGCGTGGCGTGGCGTGGCGTGGCGTGGCGTGGCGTGGCGTGGCGTGGCGTGGCGCGGCGCGGCGCGGCGCGGCGCGGCGCGGCGCGGCGCGGCGCGGCGCGGCGCGGCGCGGCGCGGCGCGGCGTGGTGTGCTACTTGCAGCGCTGTTCTAAGTTAATAAGAGACAGTAGTGTCATTCTTCGTGTTAAGCCACAACGCGTGTTTGCTATGAAGCATGCAGACTTTGTTCTCGTCTGTGTAATAATTAGCCGATTACGCTTTTTCGATTCAGATCCCAAGGTCGCCCGATCAGAAGGATGTTGTGAAAGAAAAATGTCGACACGAATCGCTCTACTAACACAGGTCTTGTTCGTGATATGCACAGCGCAAATTTGTCCGGACAACTACAAATGTGCGTGGGAAAACGGGTGGTTCGTGTTAACATGCACCCCAAGAATTAGCCGTAGTGGTTACAGCACTGTGAAAGGAATCATACAAAATGTGCCAATTAACGCGGTGCGACTGAAGATATCATGTTACGACATACGTGTGCCGGTCCAATTAAGATTCGCCAATCTGCCCAATGTTCGAGAACTGACAGTAGACACCATCAGTGACGTCTCCAGGGACGGATTATTTAAAGACGTCTCCAATGTGACGCATCTAGTTCTTCGCAACCTCTCCTGGAAACGTATCGTGAGCGGCACTTTCAGAGGTTTATCGAGTTTGTTGTCGCTGACGTTCGAACATCTCCCCCATCTACAACACATGGACGAAGACATCATGTCGCCTTTGCTGTCGCTGCAGTCTCTACAGTTCAGAGACATCGGCTCGTACAGCTATATAGACTTTGGCCGTGTGATAGGTCGCATAACCAACACACTTTTCCACACCCTTGTGTTGCGCGAAATCCACTCGTTGTACAACGACGAACTTAACCTCAACATAGACGACTTATTCAAGAATGGATCGGTTAACAAAGTGTTAAAATACTTAGATCTCGGAGAAAATGTCATCGAGAGCTTCTCAGGCTCACCCGATTTGACACTGCCCGTCGTAAAGTACGTGTCACTTGCGCAAAATATAATTATGGGAATATCTTTGCAATCCTCCTTCTGGTTATCGCTGTTTGCCCATACTACTCTTGAAAGTCTCGATATCAGCGGAATGATTCATTTTTCTCCATCTAACCCGGACAGTCGGCAATCACTCAGTCTGACTATTGGTGAAAGCGATGAACCACACATACCAATACACGTCGGACCGCGTCTGGCGACGGTGTCTATGGCGCAGACTGTATTTGTTGCCAGTAGCCATTACGACGTGCTTCGGGTTAGAATCTACGACACGTACGGTGTTCTGAAAAACATTGACTTTTCCAGCGCTCGGACGGAAGAACGAACCATATATAATGTTGGTCATCTGCATGCAGTGGAATATCTGAACTTACAAAGTGTAGATACAGGTGCAATCGGTGTGGATTTGTTTACCCATATGCCCAACTTGACGGTTCTGCTGTTAGGTGAAAATAATATGAGCAAAATATTTACAAAGGACACGGAAACCGGTATGTTCGACGCCAATGTCCAATTAAGAGTTCTTGATTTGGCACGATGTCAAATAGCCGATATATTTCCAAACGAATTTTCACCTTTGCTACAGTTGCAAAACCTGAATCTATCCGGTAATTCATTACACGTTTTTCGCGTGGAATTGCAAACCTTGAGAGCTCTTCGAATCCTAAACCTGAAATACCACGACCTGACCACCCTGTCTGTTGCTTCACGTTCAGAACTCGACAATCTGGAAGAAATTGAAGTTGACCTAAGTTATAACCCGTTGGACTGCAGCTGCAACAACACAGGCTTCGTAACGTGGACCCAGAACACCCGCGTTAACTTTCTCAATAAGGGTGACACTTATTGTGACGATGGAAACAACACACGGAATTTATTCTCTCCTGACGTTATTGAAGTTCTCGAACACTTATGTCCTATTGACGCGATTAGGAGCACATCAGGAAGTTTGACGTCGAAGCCAAACGTCACATCAAAACCCAACGTTACTTCTGTGCAAGAAGTCACACCGAAGCCAACATTGGCATCGACGCCAACCTTCACTTTAAAATCAACTGTCTCTTCGGTTCAAAACGACACATCGAAAACACACTTCACATCAAAACCAAATAGCGAAATGACCTTGAAAGACGAAGAGACGAAAACTGCATGGAAGAATAATCTTATAATATCATTGTCCGTTACTTTAGTGGTGGTTGTGGTGGCAATTCCTATTGTCATCTACCTGTTACGACGATATCGCTGGAAACTGGCGTTGCACTGCCACCGGTTCCGCAGAGGAAGCGCTACTTCCGGTGTCGAAGACGAGGTCACGTACGAGCGAGACGCCTTCATCTGCTTCAACTCGGAAGACCGTGCGTGGGTGTGTAACGATCTACTACAACACATGGAGGCGAACGAGATCACGACCGTCATCCATCACCGCGACTTCCTGCCGGGCAGCATACTGGAGGAGTCGATCAGGGAGAGCATCGACAGGTGCCGCTTCACCGTGCTCGTGTTGTCTCCTGACTTCCTCGCCAGCAACTGGTGTCTCCTTGAGATGCACCTCGCGCGCAGTCGCATCATCAGCCAGGGTCGTGACGTCATCGTGCCGGTCATCCTGCGTGAGTTCCCCCCGTCACTGCTGACGCGGACCCTCGAAGGCATCCTGAGCAGGTCCTACCTGGAGTGGACGGACGACCCGGAGGGACAGGCCCTTTTCTGGGACAAGTTGGTGACGAAACTGAAACATGGTGGCAACATCAGACCATTGCAAATGTAACACTCAAAACAATGAAGTCAAGGTGTAGTGGTCGAACGCAATGGTCAAGCGGTTAGAGTGCTGAACTATCGTTCCCAGGGACCGGGGTTAGAAACCTGATGAAGCTGAGCGGTGGTTCAGTACTGGTTCGGCTGTCGGGTCGAAACTTGGGCAGCTTCTTTTAACTTCTTCCTTCATGCAAACGTCTTAAATCCAGTATAATTATGTTTAAAAACATAGTTTCCCCCACAGGCCTTGAGACACTTGAACTGCTTGATGCATTAGTGTTATGTCGCCATGCTAATGTATTTCACATCATTGTTAGTTTAGTTTCCATATCGCTAGTTACTTGGCAATAAACTGTCTGAATCTGAGCCTGTTTCTTTCGGATGACCCGCTGTAAGCAGTTGGTCCCTTCCATTTGTTGCATGTTCGTTGGGACATTAAGGATTCATGGAAAGATGCAGTCAAGTAGAAACAAACTCTACGAAGTAATCATCAACGTGTTTAATCAGTTGTACTTTATTCCACTTGTTTCGTCTTCGGTGTTGATTTGGGGACCAGCTGATATCAAAAGCAGTTTCAATAATGTGCGTAAGCCGGGGTTGTATACACTATAATTTATATAGTTCTAAAAGACTTTATGTTGTACGCATGCCTAACGAAAAAGTGTATTCCTTTCTATTATGAACCTTTGACCACTCTGCTCAATTTCCCGTTGTGCCGGACAGCGCGCTGCCGTACTACTAGTGTCATAAAAAGGGTAAAACGCGCTGGATCACAGATTTGTAGAAGTCTACTGTAATGTAACTACTTGCACCAAATGGTTTTTAGACACCTGGGGAAATAAACCATTATTTTGCTTTTTGGACAATGTTTTTTCTCTTATTTCAAACTAGAGGAGATGGCTGTGCCCAAAACAATTAAAATGATCTACCTTTGAAGTGTTATACCATGAATCACAAGCGGCAAAGGAGTGAATTTATTTCTCATTAAATCAACGATTATTTACTGCGTTCAGTTCAAAATTGTTTTCATCACACCAGACAGCTATTTATTTTCACCTGGTCTCGGGACCGTGTCCCATCAGAAATGTTTCATGGACCTGCGGCTGTGCCATATGCACAACAAAGTGGTCCATTAAGTGTCTAAGCACCATTTGGTGGTGGTGTGTCTGGTTGTACATGGGTGCCACGGGCACAGAGTGAGTACAAACAGGGGGAGACCACAACCCTGGGGTGTGCCCGTAAACAGACTAATAGACAAAGACAAGTGACCGCCAACTGTAATAACTCGTGGGCGGTTCAAGACAAAATCGAGAAATTACAGACGTAAAACCAATTTGTAGCAATTTATCAAACAGCTGTGAAGAGACAATCGTGCTGAAAGTCGAGTTGTACAGATAGTAGACTAGAATACTATTCCGCTGTTCAAAATGTTATCGTTAGGACATCTCTGCTGATTACATATCCATGAACGGACATTGTATTACACACATGTCCTATTAATCACTTTTAACCCTAACAACATTATATATATATATATATATATATATATATATATATATATATATATATATATATATATATATATATATATATATATATATATATATAGATAGATAGATATAGATATAGATATAGATATAGATATAGATATAGATATAGATATAGATATAGATATATTAAATAACCTTGCGTACGCGCGGTTTCCAGTTTGAACTTAATGTAAATAAAACGAAAGAAATTATCGCCGTTTTTAGGAGAAAGAAATCTTCTCCACCCTCGCCTCTTGTGATCGATGGCAGGGTTCCGGGTCGCGTCGGCAGCGTAACCATCTCGGCTTGCCGACGCGTCCAAAATGAAATAGTCGCGTCGGCGGGAAAACTTGGACGCGTCAACGGGAAGTTTGGACGCGTCGGCGAGAAGTTTGGACGCGTCGGCGGGAAGTTTGGACGCGTCGGCGAGAAGTTTGGATGCGTCGGCGGGAAGTTTGGACGCGTCGGCGAGAAGTTTGGACTCGTCGGCGGGAAGTTTGGACGCGTCGGCGAGAAGTTTTGGACGCGTCGGCGGGAAGTTTGGACGCGTCGGCGAGAAGTTTTGGACGCGTCGACGAGAAGTTTGGACGCGTCGGCGAGAAGTATGGACGCGTCGGCGGTGAATTTGGTCGCGTCGGCGAAAGAACTTTTACCCGTGCCGAAGCGGTATCGTTATCGATGCAACCAAATAATTATGAATTTGGTCGAGTCGTCGTCATTTCTAGAATGACACTTCGCCGAACGTTGTTAATATTGTGATTATTGTGACACACATATAATATATATATATATATATATATATATATATATATATATATATATATATATATATATATATAATATATATATATATATATATATATATATATATATATATATATATATATATATATATATATATATATATATATATATATATATATATGTGTGTGTGTGTATGTGTGTGTGTGTGTGTGTGTGTGTGTGTGTATGTGTGTGTGTGTGTGTGTGTGTGTGTGTGCGCGCGCACATACGTGTATTGGCACATGTAGCAATATATTCAATGTTATACAACTGAAGACGTACAATCAAAATATAATAATATATATTTTCGTTAAAGGAAAACAAAACCAATTGTTGGTTGAAAGACTCCTACTAAAACCAATCTAAATGCAACTACTAACGTCAATGTTAATATTTTAGCAAATGTACTAGTTTGAACTTAAACTGCTGCAAAGTTACACGGTAGATTTACTCAGTTGCTCACTAATAACGCTTCCTATTGATTTATGTGTCTGCCTTTGTACCATATTCGCTTAGATGCCACAGAAAGACAGTAAACGGGTAAGCGTGAATAGAGAGTACCGATTCAGAATCACACTGTTTGAACATCTAGACTACAATCAAGACTGAGCAGATCGAGTTCTGAGCAGATTGTTGTTATTACATTGTCATTGACGAATGTGGTTGTAATATAATGTAGCTCTCACAAATGTATAATGTACATATTCTTCTTGTAAAGATGACGACGACCTTTTGCCTCTTGACTTTTAAAGACTTGAAAACCTGTGAGTATATATATATATATATATATATATATATATATATATATATATATATATATATATATATGTATATATGTATATATGTATGTATATATATATATATATATATATATATATATATATATATATATATATATATATTACTTTGCGTTTTACTTTTTACTTTTCCTCTTCGTCCCCAGTGGGACATAAGGCCACAACAATCTTTCGCCACAAGGTCCTGTCCTTGGCTGAGGCCTGAGCCTCACCCCACGATAGCCCCATCTCTCTCAGCTCGGCCATCACTGTTTGTCGCCACGTCATCTTTGGCCGTCCTCGCTTCCTTTTTCCAGGTGGTGTCCATCTCAGTGCCACTTTGGGGATGCTCTCTCCGGGCATTCGCAGGACGTGTCCTAGCCATCTCAGCCGTCGGCGTTTGATTTCGAGGACAGCACTGTTGCAGCCCGTACTCTTATGGAAGTCCACATTGGAAATCTTATTTAGCCAGATTATTCGGCAGATCTTTCTCAGACATCCATTGTGGAACGCATCGATCTTTGCCATGTCCCCTTTAACCACTCGCCAGCACTCTGAGCCATACAGTAGGATGGATTTCATATTAGTGTTGCAAACTCTTAGCTTTGTTTTGGTGGTGTACTTGTTGGACTTCCAAATGTTCTGCAGTTTGGCGAAAGCACAGCGGGCTTTACCGAGTCTTGCCTTGATGTCTTTACCGAGTCTTGCCTTGGTGTCTTTTTGGCATCCATTGTCTTTGCTGATGAGACTACCCAGGTAAGTAATGTCCTGTACAAACTCAAGTGATTCACCATTTACGGTAACAGGTGCGGTTGGTGTGGTGTTGATGCTCATCACTTGTGTCTAGGATGTATTGATGGTAAGCCCAGTTTGCTTTGCAGATCTCTCTAATCTATCAGTGTTTTCCTGCAGATGGTCAAGCTTTACTGATAGAAATGCAAGTTCATCAGCAAAGTCGAGGTCTTCCAACTGGGAAAAGAGAGGATACCTCTGGGTTTATCTGATGTAGTTTTCCGCATAACCCAGTGAATGACGTCCAAGAAGAGGATGGGCGAAAGGATACATCCCTGTCTAATACCCGATTTCACTGGGAACCATTCAGAGGATGTATTGCTGAGGATGACACTGCATTCAAAGTGGTTGTAGAACGTCTCTATTAGTGAAACAATCTTTAGAGGTACTCCATAGGATCTTAGGATCTTTCACAGAGTGTCATGGTGGATACTGTCAAAGGCCTTTTTGAAATCAATGAAGTTGATATACAGTGGACAGTTCCATTCTAGAGTCTGCTCTATGATGTTTCTTAATGCAAAGATCTGATCAGTGCACCCTTTTCTCTTCCGGAATCCCGCTTGTTCTTGCCTCAGCTTCTTGTCAATAGCTGCCTCGATTCTCCCAAGAAGGATTATACAGAAGACTTTGCTGGGGATGGACAAGAATGTGATTCCTCGCCAATGGTCACAGACTTGGAGGTTGCCTTTTTTAGGGATCTTTATAATGAGTCATTTGCCCCAGTCACTTGGGATAGTCTCTTTGTCCCAAATGGTGTCGAACAAGTTAGTCAGGACTCTTGTAGCTGTACTGAGGTCGGCCTTCAACATTTCAGCATGGATGGAGTCTACGCCTGGGGCTTTTCCACTCTTCATAGCTTTGATGGCATTTCTAACTTCCGCTTCTGTTGGGGGACTGGTGTCGATGTTGAGGTCATCTGGCACTGGTGGGGGTCGGCGGGTGCGTCTGGCTGAGGGTGGTTCAGAACTTCACAGAAATATTCAACCCACCTATCAGCTTGTTCACGTTCAGTTGTAATAGTGCTGCCATCTTTGCCTTTCACAGGGGCAGAGTGGCTAATTTAATTACCACATAGACGTTTGGTGATCTTGTATACAGTGCTCAGTTCACCTCTTGCTGCAGCACTCTCAGCTTCTGCTGCTAGCCCTTCTACGTAGGACCTCTTGTCATTCCTGGCACTCTTCTTCACTTCCTTGTCTTTGCCTTTGTATGCTTCTTGGACTTGTTGTTGGAGTCTCGCTGATTTGGTACTCAGCATCTTGATTTTGAGTTGTTTCCGCTCCTCAATTTTTTCCATGTTTCCGGTGTTAGCCATTCCTTGTGGTTCTTCTTCTTGTGGCCCAAGACTGGTAGCTACGTCGACATAGGTCCTCTTGATGGTGTCCCATTTGTTGGTAGCGTCGTGGTCAGTCTCCTCTGATGTGTCTGTTAATGCACTGAAGCGGTTTCTTAGCTCCAAAACGAACTCCTGTTTGGTGACTGGGCATGCGAGTCTTGTGATATCTAGTTGTTTACGTCGCTGGCTCTCTGGTACCACTTTGTGAAGCATCAACTTGATGCGTGCGGTTACCAAATAATGGTCACTATAAATGTCAGCTCCACGGCAAACACTCACATCTTGAAGGGACCTACGCCATTTTCCATTGATGATAATGTGGTCGATTTGATTGCTTGTCCTACCATCAGGTGATTTCCACGTGAGCTTGTGGATATCCCGGTGTGCAAAGATGGTACCTCCAATTACATAGTTGTTGTTCAAGCAGAAGTCAACAAGGCGTTCACCATTGTCATTCATCACGCCACAACCATGTTTGCCCATGGCTCTTTCGCAAAACCAACTTTGGCATTCATGTCTCCGATGATCAGAAGCATGTCATGTTGTGGCACTTTGGCGACTGCTTGTTGCAACTGTTCGTACTAGTCTTCCTTGTCCTCTATGTCAGATTCATTGGTTGGGGCGTAACACAGAATGATTGTAAGCTTGCAGTGTTTGGAGTTGAAGCGTGCTTTCATTATCCTATCACTGATCGGTTCCCATTCCAGCAAGATGTTGGCCTTCTGCTTGGAGATTACAAGGGCTACTCCACGGATGTGTGTGTCCTCATGTCATGAGTATAGTATGGTTGAACCATCATGGGTCACCTGTCGCCCGACCCAGTCCATCGTCACTGGGGTAGGCTTCCAGCAGGTGTGGTCATACTGCCAGGCTGGCTCAAGTCTGCTATACGGCCCATTGTAGTAGTTTCGATTGTTGTAGTTTCCGTAACATAATTTGTTTTATAGGGTGGGGTTGTTAGCCCCACGCCCAACCCCCAACCTGTAGGACCAGGTGCTGGGTTTCGTCTGGTCCCTCCTCTGAGACGTGCCCGGCTTGGTTAAACCTGCCATGGACTTAAGTCCCCGCCGGTATAGCTCCCAGAGTCCTTGAGACACGCAAGCCTCCTCACCACCAACAAGGTACCAGCACAGAGAGGAATGCGTAGTGTGCATGCGTAAGACTGTATGTGCGTAGGCGTAATATATATATATATATATATATATATATATATATATATATATATATATATATATATATATATATATATATATATATATATATATATATATATATATATCCTGTATAGATGTTTACACTCGTTTAGCATACTGTAGTTACTGTCTTATTAGCAATTTTATTTAGTGTAATTATTTAATTTGACGATAAATTGACTGGAGGTCTTAACAATGGCGAACGTGACTAATGCCAACGTAAAACAAAGAGCACTTTGTTCCATGTTTACTCGGCCTAAATTTTGTTGAGCATGAACAAAGGGATTCTAAGTAGGGTTACCCTAAATAGCACAACAGTTACTACAAGGAAGAGAAGCTCCTTCCTACGACGGTTACGAGTACACGTGTACTTGCTGATATTACTGCAACAGACCACGCTGTTTGTCAGATATTTTCTTAACTACTCAGCATCATATCGTCGAATAATCATTAATCAATATGTCACGTGTATCATCTGGAGAATAATTGTTAAACACCAGCAGACATTGGAGAATTCTTACTCTTCCTATGGGGTAAACCTCCTATGGTACCGTTCCATTATCGCATGTGCTTTTGCGAGCGCAGGATAAAATCCCAACGGACAAAATCCCAACGGACAAAATCCAAACCGGACAAAATCCAAACGGACAAAATCCAAACCAATTTTAGATGGACTGTTGGACTAGAATTTCTCTGTGTATGCATACATATAATATATATATATATATATATATATATATATATATATATATATATATATATATATATATATATATATATATATATATATATACGTTAGTGCTATCCAATCAAACAACACAAATACACACTGCAAGGGTACGTGTTATCTCAAAGGGACAAATAAGCTCAACATCTTCAATTAGATCAGCGCAGCCCATTGTTTATACAGATGTTTGTTGTGCCCCTGGCTTCTGCTCTCTCTGCTGTCTGATGTGGCTTCGCGGCACCAACCCAATCGTTTTTCAAACCGATCTATTGTGTATCTAGCGCTTGGTTGAAGTTGGTTTGTGTGGTGATTTCTAAAGTTTTGCTTAAAACGTGACCAAATCCTTTGATTGCGTTTAACTAACTTTAGGCCCAGTAAATCTGGTGCAAAGCACTGTTTGTTTGTGCCGATATCAATCGCGCTTGTCTCCTGCCAGTACTGAGCTTTACAAATAGTCCACCACAGTGTCTTACCGATCCGATAGTAACATATAAAATATTGAAGATATATATAATTATATATATATATATATATATATATATATATATATATATATATATATATATATCCAATTTGGAGACAATGTGACACTACCAGCATTTCATATAATTTTATAGCATATCCCTAATCCTAGACTACTCGACACTGAACTACTCACAGATGCAGTTAATGTAGGATCATCTTAATGTTACCTGTAATTGCTACCATCTAAATTCAAAGGAAATATCAATAGCATCAATAGGGTGTGTGTGGCCCCTAAAGACAATGCACTAGACTAGGTGAGAGAATGTACTTCCAGGATGGCAGTGTTCTGAAGGGGAGTGTAGGGATGAGTTGCATTGTTGAGCACAAATGAAAGCCGTTAATACTGTCTTGCAGGTGTTAGTTTTGTCAGAATTTGTGCTTCAGTGAGAAGCAAAATAAACCAAAACAGCATAATGGTGTAGGGTGCACCAAGCTGCTCTGCATGGTGATAGTATGTATGTATACATGAACCAGGGGACCGAACCATGCATGCATGTATAAATCAAGATAAACCAGTGGTTGGGATTTTGTCCGTTGGGATTTTGTCCTCGCACCGCTTTTGCTGGTCGTGTGTGTGTGTGTGTGTATGTGTGTGTGTGTGTGTGTGTGTGTGTGTGTGTGTGTGTGTGTGTGTGTGTGTGTGTGTGTGTGTCTGTGTGTGTGTGTGTGTTTGTGCGTGCGTGCGTGCGTTCGTGTGTACGTGCGTGCGTGCGTGCGTGCGTGCTTGTGCGTGTTTGCTTACACTTGAGTGTGCATGCATGCATACATGTATATGTGTATGCATGTATGTATGTATTTATAGGAAATTGGTGTGCATGCATATATACATGTTTGTAAATATTTAACTATGTATGTATGCATGTATGGTGTCATGAATTTGTTTTCGCTTAAAAGTAATAATATTTAATATATTTTAACATGTGTATCATATAGATGCTGGAGTACCATTTTAAGATTACCAAATGTCAATGGTGTTATATTTAGACGTAGTTGGCCGACCATTTATTCTAACGGTAATAACATGTAATAAGGTTTATTTTAGATCAGAATAAATTCCAGAATATTATTTTTATAGGAGAAACTTATTATTGTATAGGACAAATGTCAGAAACATATATGCCTTAGAACAGTTTCTAGGGAAAATGCATAAAAATGATTATTGATCAGACATTTTCCAAGCGGTTTCAAATTTAATGAAGTAACATCAAAATACCACGTTTTCATGGTAGACCTAAACATACGATATATATATGCATATTTTGTGTATTCGTCACTAAGTCCAAGTCAATTCATTTAAATAATAACATATATGAATATTTATGTTCATAACTGACATCGTTTCTCAATAATATTCCTGAAGTGATGAAATGCACATTCGTAAGCGCATCGTAGGCGAAACGGACTTCTTTTATTCAAACTCAAATATACACGTTACACGTACGTGCAGTCACTTCGAAGTCATTTCGAATGACTTTTATCATGTGGCTTCGGCAAATTGAATTTCTACGTGTACCGATTTGAATCGAACACGGATATACTTAATTTATTTATCTATATAACGCATCCCATAGAGTAGACAGGAGCTAGACGAACGAAGTGCAGTTATCAGTGATATAACGCATACCATTGTTTCGCCGAATACACCACCTACCGAGGTGACAAAGAGCTAGACGAACGAAGTGCAGGTATCAGTGATATAAACAACATCATGACAACACATTTTGCCGAAAGGACTACCTACCGACGCGACAAATGCTATATGCCGAGGATTAGCCATTTGAAACGCCCTAGATTCCCAATTCCGCAACTTCGCAATGTGCCGTTTAAAAGGCTTTCGTTTGTTATAAATCGTCATAATTTAACTCAACTTTTTATTTACAATTAATTTATTTATCTATATAACGCATGCCATTGCATCTAGACTGATATAAACAACATCGTGAAAACACATTTCGCCGAAAAGACTACCTACCGAGACGACAAATGTTATATGTCTAAGTGTCAAAAACATGTGTCGCCGAAGTGGTATCCTTGCCGAGGCGACCAATTTTGCGCCGCCGAGACGACCAACAACGTCGCCGACGTTTCCAAAATATTTCGCCGACACGTCCAAGGATTTCGCCGACGCGTACAAAACATTTCGCCGACGCGTCCAGAAATTTCACCGCCGACGTGGTAACGCTGCCGATGCGACCAGTTACCGATGGCAGGACAGTTGACATTGTCCAACATTTAAAATTTCTCGGTTCTACAATCTCCAGTAATCTTAAATGGGTCCTAAATGTTGTTAATATTGTCAAAAAGGCCCAGCAGCGGCTGTACTTTTTAAGAAGGTTAAGATCGTTTGGTTTGACCACACAGGTCATGTTCAACTTTTACAGATCTGTAATCGAGAGTGTTCTGATATTTTCTTTCACAGTTTCACAGTATGGTTTGGGCCGATTACACAGAAGGAATCGCTCAGATTAAACAGAGTTGTGAAAACTGCTTCCCGAATCATCGGCAGAGATCTTCCCAGTCTTGAAATACTGTATCAGCAGCATCTGTTAGGAAGAGGCACTCTCATCTCTCAAAATTTATCCCATCCTGCCCATGATGTATTTGAACCTCTTCCATCTAGTCGCCGAATCAGATCCACCAAAAACCGCTGTAGTACTAGCTTTTTCCCCTTAGCCGCTCAAGCCCTACCAAAACAAAAGTGATTTTTTTCCCCACCCGCCGCAAACACATATTCCACTTTGCGAGGAGTTTTTAGTGTGTATATTTCATCAGAATTTATTATATATTATTTTATTTCATATTTTACATTTTAAGCTAATATATTTCTACTAGATCGTATACATTATTTATCGATGTTATAAAGAAAAACAATTATTCGGACCTTTTGATGTGATTGTTTTTATATTGCATTCCTCATACATCAATACATATAAAACGACTCCGAGTATTAGTTTCTATCCCGTTTATTGCCAAAGAGATAGCGATTATAAGAATGTTGAGGACCGGTGGCGGCCATCTTGAATATCCCCACGAAAAAGTGGACGAACAAAACGGAAACAGTTTTTTTTCAGTCCTTTAGGATCAATGTAAGTGAAAAAACACAATTATTTAAAATCTATTTGTAAAAGTCACATAATGACATACACTAAATGGCTCAGGGGTAGAGCTTCGGACTCTCGACTAAGAGAACCTGTGTTACAGTTGCTTGACGATCTTTTCGATGGTTGACGACAATTACCCGATAAAATTTCATTATTAAACACTACAGTCTCATTGACGTCACCACAATGAGTATGAGCACAAACAAATTCAACGCCGATGTGCAACCCAGATATCGCGACGGTTCCGTATACGTCAGCACTCAGCTATTTCGATTAATGTTATACCTCTACATCTGAATCACAGATGTAGACATATGACATTATATATATATATATATATATATATATATATATATATATATATATATATATATATATATATATATATATATATATCGAACATTAATTACAAGAAAAAAATTTAATATATATATGTTATATATATATATATATATATATATATATATATATATATATATATATATATATATATACATATATATCGAATATGTTATTAATTACAAGAAAATATGAGGAAAAACGTTTTTCACAGTAAACACTTACAGCGGTATTTCCAACCCCTATCATAACAATCTTGGGAATTATATGACAAACTAAAACAAGTGCCAGTTTGTTCTGGACCACCCTGTACATACGGTCACACACGCACGCACGCACGCACGCACGCACGTGCGCACGCACGAACGCACGCACGCACACACACACACACACACACACACACACACACACACACACACACGCCTACATTGTTCCAGCTTACTCAGCTGTATAAATTAATACTTGGCTGTAGACAGTGTAAACGCGCTTTGAGCAGTCCTGATGACCGGACAATGCGCTATATAAGAACTTACCTTTTACCTTTACTTTATAATACACTGGTTACAGGGGCGGGACTTGAGAAGTTGTCTGGAGGGTCGACCATCTTCGTGATTATACGAGACAGTGTATTCTAAATGGAGAAGACATTCACTTGCAATTGTGTGTACTGAGCCGAAGCTTCTTCACGTCGCGAAATCGGAATTGCTGGGGAGGCCGGGAGGGTAAACATTGCGGGGTGGTATTAATAATTATTTTACAACTTGCTGAATATATTCACAATGGATTATAATAAACATATACTGCAACCGAGGTGATCTTCTAGAAACCCCAAGGAGCTTATGTCGAGAACTACCAGGACAAATCATGTTTACAGTCAATGTTCTTTTTAATTAAATTACTGCGTATTGCAAAAGGAGAACATTCATCTGGAACAAGGCGAATAGGATATACAGTGAAAATGGGTTTTTGTTGTTCGTTTTTATTACTGAAATTGGTTATGTATTAAATAAAGGAAAAATGAGATTATGACATGGTATAAAATGAGATTATGACATGGTATCGTATTTTGACTAGACTACTAATGGATAAGCATATGTAATACTTAAAATCAAAATAACCATTTACAAGTGCAATACCATACCAATGGTGTGGTAGGTTGTGAGTAATTAATACGACATTTCAAGAGTTTAAAGACGCTTGGGCAGAACTAGCGCTTTTGAATTTCTTTTAAAACTGATTTACGTGTACACATAGCGCAGAGCATGAGATGGGGAATTCCAGAAAAACTGGTCATAAATAATATATTGGGAATATCCTAGTGAGTGTTCTTATGTAATTGGTTGTAATCTGTATTTAGGTTTCTTAGGCTATGACTATGAATGTTACTTTAAATACTATTCAAACAATACAATATACAACAACACACGCCATGTATTCCATTTGTTTTATACAGGCGTTATATACAACAAGTTTGAATGTTTTCGCGTGAACAGCAGCGTGGGATAACAACGGATGCGTTGCCCACTAACAATGGTTTCAATGCAGCGAATGTAGTCTGCAAACGCGTGCGCACTGCCATTTTGCAGCTGTAATCATTATATTAATCGCCTTGCTCGGTGCCATATTTTGTTTATATTCCCCAGTGGCGCACACAACGGACACAGCGGAAACTAAACACAAAGGACGCCACAGCAACGTTTTATTATAATGTTCGCCTTAAAAGGTAAGTCTGATCATTAAGATATGTCTGCAAATGTGAATGGTGATGTACAGTTTCATAACTATCCTACTGCGAGTATATTTTATTACGATTACGTTTGGTAAAATATTCAAAATGGCGGCGCAGCTGACGATAAAATCGTCCTTCTGGAAACTCCCGAACCGGCGAGAAGCATGCGTGAAGAAATATACATGTGGCGGTATAAAAAGATCCCTCCCCAAAACTCAGTTCATGAAAACGCAGTCCTGAACACGTCTCCGTAAGATTCACGTGCAATCGTCGCTGACGGGTGCTTGCTTTTTTAGCCGACAGGGCTTTGACGTCGTTGTGTGCCGTAAGTCTATATGCGTTGGTCGCTTGGGGGCGCCACCCGTCTGCCGGGAGGGCGGGAACGGCTCTGGTGGCGGCTGTGACTTGTGACCGAGAAGTTCGAGTATGGAATCGACCGTTGTGCACAAGTTTTGCTCGAAGTGCTGCATCCGCCTATAGAACCGACGTAAACGAATACAGTGGTATACCTGGAGGTTTGAAACGACTGGATAACGTTCGCTGTTGAAGTTCGGTTCAGGCAATTTGTTCAGAACACGTAATCAGGAACCACATTGAATGTGTGTGTACGTGTGTTTATGCGTGTGTGTGTGTGTGTGTGTGTGTGTGTGTGTGTGTGTGTGTGCGTGCGTGTGTGTGTGTGTGTGTGCGTACGTGCGTGCGTGCGTGTGTGCGTGCGCGTGTGTGGGTGCGCGGGTGTATGTGTTTCGGTATAAGATTACTTAAAATACATTTATAGAAAGTATCGTTTATAAATAGGCTGAACGTTAATGTCGACTCGATCTTTGCAGTGTACGTGTTGCCGGCACTTGTAATACAAACGTCCGAGTGCACACAAAGTAAAGAGTATTCGTGTAAGTCGCCAAAAATCGAAATACGTAAAAGTTTACGTCGAGGGTTGTGTAATATCTACAACTAAGTGTTACAATGCCGCCACCTAGGAAACGACACACATGTTATATGAATACAAAATGGCAGAAGTAGACAGTAAAATCGCATATTGGAAGGGGGTATTGGAAGAGGTTCAATGACTTCAATCAATTGTAAACGCATAACGTTTTGGAATTTGCGAATTCTGTACATATACTAACATACAATGTCAAAAACTATGGAATGCACGCATACGGGAGAACGCTCAAGTACAGAAACGGAACACAGGGAATACAAGAAATACAGGGAACACGGGGATCACGGGGATCACGGGGAACACGGAGAACACGGGGAACACGGGGAACACGGGGAACACGGGGAACACGGGGAACACGGGGAACACGGTGAACACGGGGAAAACGGGGAACACGGGAAACACGGGGAACACGGGGAACACGGGGAACACGGGGAACACGGGGAACACGGGGAATACGGGGAACACGGGGAACACGGGGAACACGGGGAACACGGGGAAAACGTGGAACACGGGGAACACGGGGAATACAGGGTATACATGGAACACGGGGAACACGGGGAACACGGGGAACACGGGGAACACGGGGAACACGAGGAACACGGGGAACACGGGGAACACGGGGAACACGAGGAACACGAGGAACACGGGGAACACGGGGAACACGAGGAACACGGGGAACACGGGGAACACGGGGAAAACGGGGAACACGGGGAACACGGAGAACACGGGGAACACGGGGAACACGGGGAACACGGGGAACACGGGGAACACAGGGAACACAGGGAACACGAGAAACACGGGGAACACAGGGAATACATGGAACACGGGGAACACGGGGAACACGGGGAACACGGGGAACACGGGGTACACGGGGAACACGGGGAACACGGGGAACACGGGGAACACGGGGAACACGGGGAACACGGGGAACACGGGGAACACGGGGAACACGGGGAACACGGGGAACACGGGGAACACGGGGAACACGGGGAACACGGGGAATACGGGGAACACGGGGAACACGGGGTACACAGGGAATAGAGGGAACACGGGGAACACGAGGAATACAGGGAATACGGGGAACACGGGGAACACGAGGAATACCGGGAATACGGGGAACACGGGGTACACGCGGAACACGGGGAACACGGGGAACACTGGGAATACGGGGAACATGGTGTACACGGGGAACACGGGGAACACGGGGAACACGGGGAACACGGGGAACACGGGGTACACGGGGAACACGGGGAACAAGGGGAACACTGGGAACACGGGGAACACGGGGAACACGGGGAAAACGGGGTACACGGGGAACACGGGGTACACGGGGAACACGGGGTACACGGGGAACACGGGGAACACGGTGAACACGGGGAACACGGGGAACACGGGGAACACGGGGAACACGGGGAAAACGGGGTACACGGTGAACACTGGGAACACGAGGAACACGGGGAACACGGGGAACACGGGGAACACGGGGAACACGGGGAACACGGGGAACACGGGGAACACTGGGAACACGAGGAACACGGGGAACACGGTGAACACTGGGAACACGGGGAACACGGGGAACACGGGGAACACGGGGAACACGGGAAACACGGGGAACACTGGGAACACGAGGAACACGGAGAACACGGGGAACACGGGGAACACGGGGAACACGGTGAACACTGGGAACACGAGGAACACGGGGAACACGGGGAACACGGGGAACACGGGGAACACGGGGAACACGGGGAACACGGGGAACACGGGGAATACAGGGAATCTGGATCGCGCATGACGTTCTCAAGTGTAAACGAAAGCGTAAAAGAAACGAAAGCATGAATCTGCGTGGCCTTTTATGTCCTACTTCGCCGGCAGATTTCCTTCTGATTAACAGGAGAGCGAGTCGACGACCGCCTAAGCACGTACACAACAACAGAACAGACATGATTACATCAATCGGCTCGGGCGTCTACTTACGCATTGATTGCGTCTAACCGCTCGTCGATGTCGGCCAGACTGTGAATGTTACGCAGGTCTTGAGCACCGCCGCCGCCGCCTTCGTAAATGTCATAATCCAAGGGCGATTGTCCAGAAATCGGACCTGTGCTAGAACTCGACTTGGGAATATAGGAGGCCGAACTCGATTTCGAGGCAATCGGTGAGAGTGCAGCTTGCGCCTGCGCGTTCGTAACGGAGGCCTGGGTCTGTACGGTGTGCGGCGGGCCGGGTCTGTCCGGGGGCGATGGCAGAGGCTGCGCCGGGGGCGGCCGCTGTCTTTCCCTTGCGGAGGAGGCGTTTGTCTTGGCACCGGAAGTGTGGGGTGTACCGCCTGCAGAACACAGCAGCATGCGTCCGTGAATGATTGGGTGATTCCTACACGACGCACGGATTAGCACTAACCAGATGGTGTTACAGAAAGTAACTGGTTTTCAGATCACTTAATTTTGAAATTTGGTTTAATTTCCATGACTGCTACTGTAACATAGTTAATATCGAATATGATGTTATGTCACAGGCAACGAATAAATAATGAATATAAATATTATATATAAGTAACACTTCAGGCCTGAACAGGAATACTTTCGATGTTTTGCACGTACCTATGTGCTATGTGTTAGTAAGTATGTGTTTGTGTGTGTGTGTGTGTGTGTGTGTGTGTGTGTGTGTGTGCGTGTGCGTGTGCGTGTGCGTTTGCGTGTGCGTGTGCGTGTGCGTGTGCGTGTGCGTGTGCGTGTGCGTGTGTGTGTTTATGTCTGTGTATGTCTGTGTATGTGGGCTTGCGTGGGCGCGCCCGTGCGTGTATCCTGTCCCGTGGTGTGTGTCAGTAGACGTACGTTGTGCGGAGGCTGCTAGTTCGACGATGTCGCCGTCGTGGTCATCGTCCTCCTGCTCCTCCTCACTCGACAGCTCCAGGCTGCACTGCTGCTGCTGCCGACCGCCCGGGCCCTGCGTCATGTAGCGGCTGAACCGGCCCACCGACCCTGCCACCAGAGATCGCTTTATTATTATTATTATTGTGAATGTTATTAATATTAGTATTAGTATTAGTATTACTATTACTATTACTATTACTATTACTATTACTATTACTATTACTATTACTATTACTATTACTATTACTATTACTATCAGTATCAGTATCAGTATCAGTATCAGTATCAGTATCAGTATCAGTATCAGTATCAGTATCAGTATCAGTATCAGTATCAATATCAATATCAATATCAATATTAATATTAATCGTAATAGTAATAGTAATAGTAATAGTAATAGTAATAGTAATAGTATTAGTATTAGTATTAGTAATATCAACATCAACATCAACATCAACATCAACATCAACATCAACATCAACATCAACATCAACATCAACATCAACATCAACATCAACATCAACATCAACATCAACATCAACATCAACATCAACATCAACATCAACATCAACATCAACATCAACATCAACATCAACATCAATAGCAATAGCAATAGCAATAGCAATAGCAATATCAATATCAATATCAATATCAATATCAATATTAATATTAATATTAATATTAATTTTAATATTATCAATATTATCATTATTATCTTTATCGTAATGGCGCTGTGGAAACGTGACTCAAAGGTCAGGGCGTCATGGTCGCGCTTCAACAATTCGTGTTCCGTTTGTCTGTCGTCAAGTGTGAGAACGCTACAAACGAATCGTGTGCACCGACGGAACATTCACATTGTCACGCTGTGTTGAATATGCATCATGCTACCCTAGCGTAATACATCGATGTTCTAAGTTAGCAACGAGTAGCTTTTATTGGTATTTTAAGCTAGCCATTGTTATAAATAAAATCATGCGAACAAAGAATCGTGGTCTTGTGAATAACTGCGATTCAATATATGTCATCATATAATATATGTGACTATGGAATGTCATCAAACCCGTAGCCGAAACTCTCCACGAGTGGACGTAGTCCTACATGCCTTATCACTGTCAGACCGCCGCGCTCTAGCGGCCGTCAGCCACGCCACAGACGGCGGTCGTTGGCCGGTTGGGGGCGCCACTGGTCTCGAGTGGATAATCAAGAGCGATTAGCGCCGACTCAACAAGTGAGCATAATTCGCTGCGTGACATTGTCGAGGTAACGCGGTAAACAGAGCCGGGCCGGGGGAGATGGTCTGGACGCGGCTCCCTGTCAGTCCGGCTTGTCCAGTGCCCGATCACACGCTCTACGAGGCCGGCTAATGTCGTTAGTTAGGGCCGTGATTCTTCGTGTTTAGCGGCCGTCGGCGCCTGATTGCATTATTAGATCTAAGTAAGCAGCAGCTGATCGTCAGTGGACGTGCCTCAGGTCGCTGACCCGCGCCGATTGGAGGGCTTGGTGTTTGGATGAACACGACCGACCGAGGTGACGAGCCGACGAAATTGCGGCCAAGCGGAGTAGTCACGGATGATTGCGTTTGCGGAAGGGCAGTCTGCAAAATGCACACGGATGTGGTGGCGTACCTTTAGCAATATAGAAATGTAGCTCGACTTGGACAGCCCCGCGGAGAGGACGCGTTAGTAGCCTACGGGAGATCGAATGTCATCTTGTCAAATATATTTGAAAATCACATTTATGACGCGCAGAGCTCGCATATTACATGAGTATCCACTATTTCATTTATGTCGTCACCTTCAGGTGCCTCCTGGGAAAGAGAAACACACTACATGACCTACATCGACCTCGCTAAAGCGACCAGTTAATCACCTCCATCTGATCTATGTTAACGTCACCGGAGCGACCTAATAATGACTCCATCACAGTAAACTCAAACCCGACCTGGCTTGAATGACCATACAGTGAGTGACCTGCACAGTACTCATCGACCTCACACGAGCGACCAAATAGTGACCCCCACATGACCTGCATTGATCTTGTTTGAATGACCAACGCACTATTCATCAACCTCGCTGGAGCGACCAGATAGCGATCGCTTCTGAATGAACTCGACCTCGATCTCACAGGAACGACCAGGTACCCACCTGATTCTTTGCACTGGAGCCGTGGCCGCTTCATGCGAATGAACTTCATCGTTTCTTCGTCTAATCGTCGCTGTGTTTCGCGTTTCACATAATCACCCTGCAAAGCCATTCAGAGTCAGCCAGTGTTGCATTTTTCAGTCCTTCAATTTTTCTGACTGTTTTCGTGACTTATATATCATTAAATTACACCTAACCTGTCTACCTCTTCGGAAAATGTACTGTGGTATTTATCCCAATGGTATAAACGCGTCAGATGAATGACGTAAGCTAAGTCATAACTAGTTTACTTCATGTATTATCTTAGTAAATAAATCATTAATAATCAACCACGTTTACGAACAGCCATAGTAAAATATGTTTGAAAGACAAGTGACGCATAAGAAATACTGTTCAGTCACTAGCTTTTTTATATGTTTAATAATAACTATTGTCTTATTATCACGGCACACTTGCAGTATTTCTGCAGAATATACGCCGCTGGGTGTCGTGGTGAGTGAAATGCAGACGGCAATATCGCGTGATGTAAAAGTCATGCTGTGGTAATATTCCATGTCTGTTAAGTATAATGGAACCATAGTTAGCGTGTGTCTACATGGCTGTAAGCGAATGTCCAGGCAAGTCGTAGTGCATACAATACGGCATGATGCAGACACTGCGACCGAAAGTTTTAAAACCATTCTTCCATCTTGAAAATTTCGACAGCTACTTCCGGTTTTACGAAACCATTACACAACCTTTGACCTACTTATTTTACAACTTTTTCGCAACGCTGCACCTGCTTGAACAAGCGTTGGCACCAAGGAACACGGAGACAGCATGTCGGTGTCCAATTGTCAATGGTATAGCAAAGTTGTATTATCTTTTGCTATTTACGATTTATATTGAATAACATTGCAGCATGGTAGAATGGCTTTAATTGTGTCAGGTCAGCAGCGAAGTCGCAAAGCTTCGTCACCATCTGACTAAAGACGATATTTCCCTCCACCAAACCGTCTAACGGACAAGCTTCGGGGAGACATTTCGTGAAGCTCAGCAGTGGACGATGCATGCCAACAGGAATTGAAATGCTTGAATGGATTGACATTCCGGTATTATTTTGACATGGCAATAACCTTTGTGTTTTGTTTTCTGCCAATAAACGATGCAGCAAAGAAAGAAGAAATAAACTGTGTTTGTTCAAATGTTTGTATATTTTACTGTGTGAGGTTTGTATTACGCATTCTGCATGTGTAAAATTAGCCACCACTTCGCTCAAATCGAAATATGACTGAATGTGTGAATATCGTCTGACGTGCATGCATGCTACGAAGATTGATTCGTAAGAGACGTGACATGACAACGTCTCGAGTGTGAACTCGTAGACATTTATATAAATACGGATATAAGGAAACGCAAGTAGCCACTTATTAGCAATTGCCCGGCGTGAATGAAAGTGGTCGAAAAATTCAGATGTTACGCAAAATAGACGTTACGAAAATGGCTTTGTGCGCATGCTCGTTGAAGCCGTTGGAGAATCTTACCGTCTCACTGAGAGAATACAGCTACGGAAAGCGGAAGACAGAAGAGGAATTGTAGTAGAATAGAATAGAAGAGACGAGAGTAATAGAACATTCGTGTGCTACAATATTCTTTAAGGAAAATTGGGTCTAGCTCGAGTTATGTTGAATGCCGACGACTGCTGCTGAAACATTTAGAAATCACAGAGAACCTGCTGAAGGATTCATTATATACTCAGTACATTATTATAAGTTGAGCAAGACATATATCTACAATAGTTACATTTTAATACGGCCTAGGTGTTAATAAGTAAAAACGGAATTTACCTCTGCATTCAAATAGCAGTCGGTGGTCCATGAATGTAGAATCAAGCTCGGAGACAATGGCTGCATTATTAAGAGTCTTTGGTACGGGTTGTACACTGTGAGGAATATTAATGCACTGGGTTTATTGCGGAGCAAAAATTGCCACAGCATTTCATGATTGTTAAATACAGACTACGCACGAACACGCCACGAAGGGCAAGCATACACGAAGGACGTACAACCACACGCACATAACTACAGCTGTTCAGTTCGTCTGGCTGAGCATGTAACTAGGTCACTTACGAGTCTCAAGTTGAACGTGACCTGGAAGTGCTGCAAGAAGCCGACTGCGAATTCTGGGTAAAGGTTGAGGATGTCCTGAAGGTCGGACACCATGACCTTGTGAAGGTCGCAGTAGCTGAGCGCGCGCACGCAGTAGTTGGACTTGTTCACCGTCGTCCAGCCGCCCTTTTTATCATCCGGGTTCTCGCCGAATATGTCGTCTTTACCTAAACACAAAATACAAACAGGGTGTAACGTGCGCATTGCCATTGTATGATGTGCTCACGGTAGTGGACGTAACATAGCAAGCTCTTGGAAGAAGATGTGGATGGAATATAATTCTTGCATGACTATTGCATCGATTGTTCTAGTAATTAGAAAGTTCATTTTAACAACAATAATAATATATGATATGCTTATCTGAGCAGAAATTGTAATTTGTACATTATGTGTTTTATATGTAAATATGTTTTTTTAAAGTTATTTTTTACTATTATTATTACCACGATAACTTGTTTCACTACAACGCAATTGGTTTTCGAATATAGAACTATAAGTTGACCGCCTTCGGGAAATATTAAAACGCATAGGCAATCGTTCATATCTTTGAATTCAGTTATGTTCCTTTACACCAGATACTTGACATGAACAAGTAATATTTGCCAATACGACATATTGCACTGTGACTGTAAGTAATATCTCCTTCACACTGTCCAGAATGTCATCACAGTTATAATCTGATTGTATTGACAGAAGCATTTGTCTTCTCCTTCGCCAGCTCATCACCCGCTCTAGTGGTACAGTGAGTGATGGCTCTCGTGCCCGCAAATCACACAGCGCTCGATGAAACTGATGTAGGTCACGGTAAAACCGCCATAACGACGGCTTCCGTCGCGATGAAATTGCTATTGTCGCCAAGATGTGTGGCGGGCAGGTCGTGGCCACGACGCGTCTGTCATTCATCAACTTGGTCCTCGCCGCATAAACCACAAGGCCGTTTTAGTATTCATATTATTGTGACCTCACAAAACGCAAGTCCATCATGTCATCCAACATTTAGCCAGATGACCAGTTTGTCAGCCAGAGCAGAAACGTCGGTAGTGTTTGACTTACCGGGAGTCAAACATTGCTTAGGGCTGTTTATATAGTTACGACGGGAGCCATAACTTCACTGTAGTAACCTTTCCTGCAGCGTTTGTACTGACAGTGATGTACATTGGCATATCACGATGCGTGCATATCCACTATTTAATTTGCAATTCCTGCAAATACCCCGATGTATTTATTGCCCCAGTCTGTGTGTTTTACAGATTGGTTGAGCTCGATTTGATATTTTAAGGTGTGATTCGCTGATCGACTTGTCAGGCGTGATCGAGTAAGCAGGAGCAGTCCATCTATCAGAATAACGTATGCACGTACACATAAGCACGCTTATCCATGCAGGCACGCATATGTGTAGCGTGCACGAACACATCATAACTGCATATTTATTGAGTAGGCGACTTTTTGTGTTGGATGTTATTATTTCGTGAGCTATTGCGTCACAATATGTTAGCGGAAAACCTTTCTGGTGGATTCTACGTACGTCAGCGCGAACATTTCCAGAGAGACAGAGTAACAAAATAAGTGAGAAAAATGTAATAAAACCGTGAGAAAATTATGGGCCACCACGCAGTAACAGGAATGCTGACAGACAGACACGGAGACAGAGAGAGAGGGGGGGGGGAGAGAGAGAGGAGCGAGACATAGAGAAAGACACAAAAAGAGAGAGACAAACCGAGACCGAGAGAGAGAAAGAGAGAGAGAGAGAGAGAGAGAGAGAGAGAGAGAGAGAGAGAGAGAGAGCGAGAGGGAGAGGGAGAGAGAGACAGAGACAGAGACAGAGACAGAGACAGAGACAGAGACAGAGACAGAGACAGAGACAGAGACAGAGACAGAGACAGAGACAGAGACAGAGACAGAGACAGAGACAGAGACAGAGACAGAGACAGAGACAGAGACAGAGACAGAGACAGAGACAGAGACAGAGACAGAGACAGAGACAGAGACAGACAGTGCGAGACCGAGAAAGAGAGAGACGGGAGAGAGACAACAGAGAGAGGTAGAGAGAGAGAGATACAGGCAGAAAGATTGTTACAAAGAAGACAGAGAACGTGATGCAGTTACGAGACTGGCAGCTAGAGCCGTATGTGGCGCGTCTTACCTAAGATGGCCATGACAATGTCGTCCTTGAGAATCTCGATGGAGCCGCGCGCTATGAAGTAAATGGCGTTCAGGATGTCGCCAGGGTGGATCAACGTGTCGCCAGGTGGCGCGTGTGTAGATTTGAATTTCATCGAGAGAGCTCTCAAGCATCCTGGAAGTACAAGTGACATTTATTTATACACCACATATGTTTACAAAATATATGCGAGGATGGTTATAAATGACCTTCTCACTCGTCACTGTGTGCGTGCGTGCGTGCGTGCGTGCGTGCGTGCGTGCGTGCGTGCGTGCGTGCGTGTGTGTATGTGTATTATGTTATGTGCGTGCGTGCTGGCGGGCGTGCGTACACACGTGTGTGGATACTACACATGTCGGACAATCTATGATATGACTCTAAAACATTTACTATTTCACCGGTTTTTAGCAAACGAATATGATGCCATATGAATATGTTTTGTTAAACTCAAACTTTTGTGTTAAATACCGACTACCACGAGTAGATAACATTACCAAGATTTCCCATCGAGTGCAAAACAGAAGGCAAATGAACATTGACGCATTTGGGTTATCGACTATCCAACATTTGTTTACTTATTAACGTATCGTTGGCATCTGTCAGTGTAGTGTTCAAATTACCAAGTAACGTACATGGATTATCATATCGATTGTCATGTTTATATAACTTAGACATGCAGGCAATAAACACCCACGCGTTCAGCAGTGCCAATTTACTGATAGTAGTGCCACGTACCTGGACTTGCCGTCTTGAATGCTCGACAACTGTTGAGCAGGTTACGGTTGAGATGAAGACATATATCTGCTTGAAGACACTCTGGAAAACCTTTTAGTACCTGAAAATGTAAATGTAATTTGAAAAGTGTATTAATTGTATGCGCGATAACTCATGACATGTATATGATTCACACTACGCTGAGCTATTTCCCGTAAAGGACCAAATCATTTGACTATAGGGAAACATGCTATATAATACCATTACACCACTGTTGATCTAGTCAATTATATATAAACTGTATATATATATATATATATATATATATATATATATATATATATATATATATATATATATATATATATATATATATATATGTATATATATATATATATATATATATATATGTATATATATATATATATATATTCATATATATATATATATATATATATATTCATATATATATATATATGTATATATATACATATATGTATATGTATATATACATATATATATATATATATATATATATATATATATATACAACATATATATATTATATATATGTATTTATTTATATATATGTATATATATATACATATATATATATATATATATATATATATATATATATATATATATATATATATATATATACATGCGTGTGTTGTACCACCACCGTCATCCGCCGTGCCCGTAGACGGACCAGGCGCTCGTTGGCGCGAGAGAGAGGCGACAACAGGAGGTGCTACAACGGTCAGTGTCGGCGCCTTGCCAAGCACCTTCCGCTGCCTCACGCAGACCGCCGATCGATAGCGAAGATGTCGTGCCGGACCGACACAACTGAACTGTTATAATGTCCTCGTGGACTCGTGAAACGACTATCTTACTACGCCGCGTCGTTATGACAGTACGGTGTTAACGAGCCGTCGCTGACGGTTGCCGTTGCGTGGCCGTAGCACGGAAGGTCATCGCCTTGTCGTCGCATAAACAGATCACACCTCGTGTCCGCACT
>OZ024863.1:49776819-49784319 GCA_964017155.1 Oasisia sp. SBJ-2009 | reverse complement strand
CAGATAACTTAAAGGCACGCGCAAATAAAACAGATAACTTAAAGGCACGCGCAAATAAAACAGATAACTTACAGGCACGCACAAATAAAACAGATAACTTAAAGGCACGCGCAAATAAAACAGACAACTTAAAGGCACGCACAAATAAAACAGATAACTTAAAGGCACGCGCAAATAAAACAGATAACTTAAAGGCACGCGCAAACCACACAGACAACTTAAGGGCAAAACAAAGTTAACTGTTTCGTGGCATACACCTAATAGAGTTAATATAAAGTAACAATTTCCACATATACTCAATTTTTTTACGCCAGCGGTTTACCAGAAAAATATTTTTTAACACCCAGCCATCCAAATACTACGCGCTACTCCATCTTAGACGAAGAAAGACGTCACGACGGTGATCGAGGCGCTCTCCACGTAGATTCACTGCATGGGGTTTGGCTGTTGTCATGAAATGGCTGCAACTCGGCAACGCGCGTAACATGCTGATGACGGTAAATATAAAGTTGTCTATTATTGTTATCGCTGAAATCATCCCATCAACTGATGATACATGACTACATGTCTACTTCAAAGCATTTCTCCTAAAAATGGACCGAGCAAAGTGAACTGTACTTGGACTGGAGGGATTCCAAACAGTACGCCCGCAAATGTGAATCAATTTTTTCAATACTACCGGTTGTTTCAACTATTATTGCAAACGTATGCCGAACAGTAAGGCATAATTACTAAAGTTTACCAAAGATTAAACCACAGATTTAGATACACGTCTATAAGCAGCTGCTAGATGTCACGCCAACTGAACGAACTGTCGAAGACTCGAAGTTGTTGACCCTTAACAACGTCGCAGGTTAAGGGTCAGACATAGAATGCCGCGCGCTGAATGGCCAAGTCAATTTAACCATTCACTTAATGGCGGCGTCTAGACCATCGTGGATTTCGTTAGAATTTTAGACTTTAAAGTCACATTCTGAATAAACCGCTGACGTTAAAAAATTGAGTATATGTGGAAATTGTTACTTTATATTAACTCTATTAGGTGTATGCCACGAAACAGTTAACTTTTGTTTACCTTTAAAGGCGCGCACAAATAAAACAGATAACTTAAAGGCGCGCGCAAATAAAACAGATAACTTAAAGGCACGCACAAATAAAACAGATAACTTAAAGGCACGCGCAAACCACACAGACAACTTAAAGGCACGCGCAAACAACACAGACAACTTAAAGGCACGCGCAAACCACACAGACAACTTAAAGGCACGCACAAATAAAACAGATAATAATAATAATAATAATACAGTTTTTATATAGCGCTAATTCCCGCATGGCGGATCGATGCGCTGCACAAGAAAAATACTAAAATTAATGTATATTAATAAATAAAAATGTAAATTATATAAATTAATATAAATCATACTAACTCGCAAATCTTTGTATGTAAATTATATAAATAAATTATATTAAACACTGCTTTTAAGATGTATAGTACTAAAACATGGTATGCAAATTATATATATATATATATTAATATAAAATTAAAACCCTTTCTAAAACTCTGTACGTAAACATACATATAAATCTATAAATTAATCTAAAACATAAACACTAATTAAAATATTATTACACTAAAAAGAAATTATAATGCAATGTCCGTCATTTTAAAACAATTTAAATTAATTGAAATGTCTACTAAAAAGATATGTCTTTAAATACTTTCTAAATATGGGTAATGTCCCGGACGCACGAATGTTCACAGGTAGTTCATTCCACAGTCGAGGTAACTTAAAGGCACGCGCAAATAAAACAGATAACTTAAAGGCACGCACAAATAAAACAGATAACTTAAAGGCACGCGCAAATAAAACAGATAACTTAAAGGCACGCACAAATAAAACAGATAACTTAAAGGCACGCGCAAACCACACAGACAACTTAAAGGCACGCGCAAACAACACAGACAACTTAAAGGCACGCGCAAACAACACAGACAACTTAAAGGCGCGCACAAATCACACAGACAAATTAAAGGCGCGCGCAAACCACACAGACAACTTAAAGGTGCACGCAAACCACACACACAACTTAAAGGCGCATGCAAACCACACAGACAACTTAAAGGCACACACAAACCACACACACAACTTAAAGGCGCGTGCAAACCACACAGACAACTTAAAGGTGCACGCAAACCACACAGGCAACTTAAAGGCGCGCGCAAACCACACAGGCAACTTAAAGGTGCATGCAAACAACAGACAACTTAAAGGCGCGCGCAAACCACACAGATAACTTAAAGGCGCGCGCAAGCCACACAGACAACTTAAAGGCGCGCGCAAACAACACAGACAATTTAAAGGCGCGCGCAAAGAGTTTAAGGGTGTACCGATCTCATAGAGCGGGAACCGCTGGGTGCGAGTGGAGCAGCGCCCCGGCCCCGGCCCCGTACTCACGTCGCTGGTGCCGGTGCCGAAGAGCAGCAGGTCGAACGGGATGGCGGCGACGGCGTCGACGAGGAACCAGCCGCGCAGGTAGTTCCGCGCGATCTTCTGCGGGTCGGTGACCACCTCGCCGTTGTGGATGTACGTCGTGCGGAAGTTGATGAGGATGTCGGCGATGAACATGACGTCGACGATCAGGTCGATGATGACGAGGTAGTTCGCCTGGTTCGTCTCGGCGTTCTGCAGGCGCGTCGACGAGTCCTGGTTGAGTTTGGCGCGCACCTCGTCCTCGTTGAGCAGGAAGGCGGCGCCGTACGGCGTGAAGACGGCCGTGTACAGCACGAGCAGCAGCACGATCCAGTCCCACACCGCCTTGAACGGCGAGTAGTGCAGGATGATGAAGCTCGGCACCGAGCGATAATAGGAGCGAGTGACGGTGACGGCGTCGGCGACGGCGCCGCCCCGTCGCCCTCGCTCGTCGTCGCCCGTGTCCTTGTCCGTCGACACCTGCAACGGCAGGACACATTGTCAAGTATTGTAGTACACCGGATAACAATGACGAATAGTGCACATCTTAATAATAACTCGAAACATGGCACACAGTTAAAACTAACAAATATATAAAATATTTATAACCTCTTTGAATTTGCCCTGGACGCCCTTGGTGGTTAGTTTTAAGATAGGCGCAATGACTAGTTTTCCCATATTTTAGGAATTCCTTTACGTCAGCCATAATCTTGGGCTCAAGTATATGGCGCCATTCATTCCTTCAGTTAGTCATTATTTCACAATTTCTTTGTATGGTTGTTACATATTTGGATGGTTCAGTATTTTTTAGGTTCGTTCGTTCATTTATTTGGTCGTTCATTCGTTTGTTTGTTCATTTGGATCCGCCGCTTCCGTCTGTTTCCTATTCGTCCGACCGTCCGCCCGCCTGCACGCATCCCTATCCGTCCGTTCGATCAATCGAATTATCGACAGATCATCCGTCCGCCCACTTATCCGCTCGCTGTTTCGTTCTTTGACATACGTACGTTCAGACATGTATTATTTAGCTGCTTTGATATTCAATTATATATTGTATAATAACAGAACAAAGATCTGTACACGTTCACTACAAGTGTGTGTGTGTGTGTGTGTGTGCGTGCGCGTGCGCGTGCGCGTGTGCGTGTGCGTGTGCGTGTGCGTGTGCGTGTGCGTGTGCGTGTGCGTGTGCGTGTGCGTGTGCGTGTGCGTGTGCGTGTGCGTGTTCGTGTGTGTTCGTGTGTGTTCGTGTGTGTTCGGGTGTGTGTGTGTGTGTGTGTGTGTGTGTGTGTGTGTGTGTGTCTGTGTGTGTGTGTGTGTGTGTGTGTGTGTGTGTGTGTGTGTGTGTGTGTGTGTGTGTGTGTGTGTGTGTGTGTGTGTTTATTTGTGTGTATGTGTATGTTTGTGTGTGTGTGTGTGTGTGTGTGCGTGCGTGCGTGCGTGCGTGCGTGTGTGTGTGCGTGTGTGTGTGTGTGTGCGAGTGTGTGTGTTTGTCTGTTTGTATGTGTGTTTGTCTGTTTGTATGTGTGTTGTTGTATCGGCCGTGCAGACAACATGTATTTCACCATTGGCCGCCACAGTATATTTTGTGGTTCATATTTCATGCGCGAATGGACCATTCAGGTGGTCCTTCCATTACTTTCGCTCAACACCGCACGTTCCCGTCCTAGCAAGACGGGTACGACAGGTTCAACAAGATTGCAAACAACTTTCTCTATTATCAACCAAGGTCACTTCCTTGGCGTGACCAGCCAAGTATTTACAGTGTAAAAAGGGCTAAACGTACGCCTGACAACCTCACTTCACCTCAAATTACAATAATAACTAGGCAAATTCTCTTTGGAAATCAACGTTGGGAACCGATATGGTTACCATAAAAACGTTCGTATGTAACTGGAACTGAAAAGCCTGGTACAACGTAATAAATATAAACCTGTAATATATGCTAGCACGTATTATATATTATGTATTATATATCACATACTATACATTATACATTATACATTATATTATATATCACATATTACATATTATATGAGCTCTCCAGGTCACTGCGTTCGTCGTTACTGGCAGTAGTCTTTAGTTGCCTCCGTCACATGTCCTCGTCTAATCTGTTCATGTCCTTTCAATTTTATATTAGATCTTAAATACTACACATTACACATTACATATTGTGTATTATATAATATATAATATATAATATATAATATATAATATATAATATATAATATATAATATATAATATATAATATATAATATATAATATATAATATATAATATATAATATATAATATATAATATATAATATATAATATATAATATATAATATATAATATATAATATATAATATATAATATATAATATATAATATATAATATATAATATATAATATATAATATATAATATATAATATATAATATATAATATATAATATATAATATATAATATATAATATATAATATATAATATATAATATATAATATATAATATATAATATATAATATATAATATATAATATATAATATATAATATATAATATATAATATATAATATATAATATATAATATATAATATATAATATATAATATATAATATATAATATATAATATATAATATATAATATATAATATATAATATATAATATATAATATATAATATATAATATATAATATATAATATATAATATATAATATATAATATATAATATATAATATATAATATATAATATATAATATATAATATATAATATATAATATATAATATATAATATATAATATATAATATATAATATATAATATATAATATATAATATATAATATATAATATATAATATATAATATATAATATATAATATATAATATATAATATATAATATATAATATATAATATATAATATATAATATATAATATATAATATATAATATATAATATATAATATATAATATATAATATATAATATATAATATATAATATATAATATATAATATATAATATATAATATATAATATATAATATATAATATATAATATATAATATATAATATATAATATATAATATATAATATATAATATATAATATATAATATATAATATATAATATATAATATATAATATATAATATATAATATATAATATATAATATATAATATATACTATATACTATATAATATATACTATATACTATATACTATATACTATATACTATATACTATATACTATATACTATATACTATATACTATATACTATATACTATATACTATATACTATATACTATATACTATATACTATATACTATATACTATATAATATATACTATATACTATATAATCTATAATATATACTATATACTATATACTATATACTATATACTATATAATCTATAATATATAATCTATAATATATAATCTATAATATATAATCTATAATATATAATCTATAATATATAATATATAATATATAACATATAACATATAACATATAACATATAACATATAATATATAATATATAACATATAATATATAATATATAATATATAATATATAATATATAATATATAATATATAATATATAATATATAATATATAATATATAATATATAATATATAATATATAATATATAATATATAATATATAATATATAATATATAATATATAATATATAATATATAATATATAATATATAATATATAATATATAATATATAATATATAATATATAATATATAATATATAATATATAATATATAATATATAATATATAATATATAATATATAATATATAATATATAATATATAATATATAATATATAATATATAATATATAATATATAATATATAATATATAATATATAATATATAATATATAATATATAATATATAATATATAATATATAATATATAATATATAATATATAATATATAATATATAATATATAATATATAATATATAATATATAATATATAATATATAATATATAATATATAATATATAATATATAATATATAATATATAATATATAATATATAATATATAATATATAATATATAATATATAATATATAATATATAATATATGTAATCTATTATATAATCTATAATATATAATCTATAATCTATAATCTATAATCTATAATCTATAATCTATAATCTATAATCTATAATCTATAATCTATAATATATAATATATAATATATAATATATAATATATAATATATAATATATAATATATAATATATAATATATAATATATAATATATAATATATAATATATAATATATAATATATAATATATAATATATAATATATAATATATAATATATAATATATAATATATAATATATAATATATAATATATAATATATAATATATAATATATAATATATAATATATAATATATAATATATAATATATAATATATAATATATAATATATAATATATAATATATAATATATAATATATAATATATAATATATAATATATAATATATAATATATAATATATAATATATAATATATAATATATAATATATAATATATAATATATAATATATAATATATAATATATAATATATAATATATAATATATAATATATAATATATAATATATAATATATAATATATAATATATAATATATAATATATAATATATAATATATAATATATAATATATAATATATAATATATAATATATAATATATAATATATAATATATAATATATAATATATAATATATAATATATAATATATAATATATAATATATAATATATAATATATAATATATAATATATAATATATAATATATAATATATAATATAAAATATATAATATATAATATATAATATATAATATATAATATATAATATATAATATATAATATATAATATATAATATATAATATATAATATATAATATATAATATATAATATATAATATATAATATATAATATATAATATATAATATATAATATATAATATATAATATATAATATATAATATATAATATATAATATATAATATATAATATATAATATA
>OZ024863.1:49746819-49771819 GCA_964017155.1 Oasisia sp. SBJ-2009 | reverse complement strand
TGACGTGACGTGACGTGACGTGACGTGACGTGACGTGACGTGACGTGACGTGACGTGACGTGACGTGACGTGACGTGACGTGACGTGACGTGACGTGACGTGACGTGACGTGACGTGACGTGACGTGACGTGACGTGACGTGACGTGACGTGACGTGACGTGACGTGACGTGACGTGACGTGACGTGACGTGACGTGACGTGACGTGACGTGATGCAGCTATATTGAGTCGGCGTAGAAGCACAAATAGTTCCTATGGCGTAGCTGTTGCAGTTTCTATGAACTCATGGGGCAGGCACGGCAATCCGTCTACCTCTATGTGGGCCGCAGTGTCACAATTATTCCCACGCGCCGATGTCTCAACCCCCATGACCTCACGTTCACTCACCTATGTATGCTGTTGTTGCTTCGTTTTATTGCAGTCGAGTATATCTGTTTTCGTCAACACTACGACCTCAACGAATGCCAATAAGACAAATGAAACATACATACCGCGGGTTATTGTGTTCTACGCTGAGACAGTGGGACGACAACGGGATATGGTTACGACACTGAGGACTGTACTGGCAGTCTGCTGCAGCTACCGTGTGACAGTCACGGTAATCCAGCTACTCAGAGTCTTCGTGTACGCGTGTCGCGGTGCCACAATTATTCACACGTAACGTGACATATGCGGGTTCTCAGCCCGACGACACTTCCACTCACCTGTGTCGACAAACTCTTGTTGCTGCGGAGACTCTTCGTGGTCGGCGTATCGTCCATCAGCTTGGCACTGCCGCCCTTCACACTCAGCTCCTTCAGCACCTTCAGCATGATGAACTTGTTCTTGGCCTGCACACACAAACAGGGACGGGTGAACGCAAGTGACGCACTAGATGTGTAACAAATGCCACGCTCTTCTATACTGGCGTAACCAAAACATTGGTTTATATTATCCTTAAGCATTAACCCTTACCGTATTTAGTAAATCAAAGGAACGATTTTTATCATATAGTATTTTTTAATCGTATGTGTGTGCGTGTGCGTGCGTGCGTGCGTGTGCGTGTGCGTGGGTGCGTGCGTGCGTGCGTGCGTGTGTCTGTGTGTGTGTGTGTGTGTGTGTGTGTGTGTGTGTGTGTGTGTGTGTGTGTGTGTGTGTGTGTGTGTGTATGTGTGTGCATGTGCATGTGTACATGTGTGTATGTATGTATAGATGTATGTGTGTATGTATAGATGCATGTGTGTATGTATGTATGTGAGTGTATGTATGTGTGTATGTGTGTATGTATGCATATATATATATATATATATATATATATATATATATATATTATGTTGATATGTATGCATGTATGTATGTATGTGTGTATGTATGTATGCATGTATATATGTATATATATATATATGTATATATATATATATATATATATATATATATATATATATATATATATATATATGTATGTATGTATGTATGTATGTATGCATGCATGCATGTATATATGCATGCATGCATGTATGTATATTGACTGTTTGCTGCTGTTCGGCAGTGACTACATGCAAACTGTTCTTGCAACATCCATGTCAATCAATACACACAATTAAGAAAATCAACCGACACATTAATATAATTATTCCCTTCGGAAATGTGTATTTATTTACCGATGATGGGTATCCGTATGTGGAACAGTCGTGTTGTCATTGGCAACATCACAAGTATTTGATGTGACACATTAATGTGTTCAGTTTGTGATGTGACCCATTTAAAATATAAAAGAGTATAACACATCAAAAACGAGCACGAATAAAATTCTACACATCGTCACCGTTCTGCAACAGCCGCCATTACACTGCACTGAGTCTGGCGAGGCGACGCCGGCGTCAGTACCGCGGCTACGTGTACAACAACGCCCGTGGATGTCTTCAGGTCGGTTAATCCACAGACACGTCTTACTCGCCAGAACACAATTAGTTCTGTCAGATTCACCTGTCTCTCCGCCAGCGGTTTAATAGGCCAGCCTGGGTGACCGTGGGTCGAAGACCTAGATGTAAATAACGCCTTATCGAGCCGACGTAGTGACAAACTAGCTACTGGAGCCGAATTTAGACTTCTGCCAATGACACTTCTTCCATGTGAACGGTTAAAGTGTGCAAACCAATACTTTCATATATGCGTCAATTTTAAGCGTACCACCGGACTGCGATATTCTTGGCGTACTGCACCGAGCACAGCACCGTTCAAGAGGATAAATTAAGTAAATACATGCCCAAAGTTGTTAGCATTTATCCATTTCAACTTCGCTACAATTAGAAAACAGTCTACGTCGAGCTTACAAAACTTTGATCACGTTACATTGGACAAGATAACATTGACTTCATCAAGCGTAGACCAAACCGACGTCGACAAAACCATGTTGAACTAACTGAACTTACTAGAAGGCTGCGTCGACCTTAACAACGTGATACAAGTTAATGCCGAAGTCACTAAACTTGGGACAAGACAACATCGACAAACCCAAGTTGAACTAACTGAACTTAGGAAAAGATCACGGCGACCTCACCAAACGTGAGACAAGGCGATTTCGACGTCCCCGAATTAGCGTCGACCAGTGCGCAGCGGTCGAGTCGTTGTAATTAGAACAGCCGGAACTGTAGGCGTGTGACTCTGATAATGAAGAGAGGACCGAGATGAGAGGTGTGAAAGCGGAAGTAGTTTACGTCGGTCCGTGGCGTGTGTCCAAAACGGACTAACAAGGCGTCGGAAGGAAATGGACATCGATTGGTGTTCTGGACACCGGGAGATGACCATTGTTTACGCCAGGTCTGTCCCGCTTCCTGTCGTCTCTCCGTCTTCGCTCGGTGTTGTGGGTGGGTCGGCGCCCTTGTCAGGAGATGCATGTCTTGTCAAATATCACTTGTCTCCTGTCGTTGTCGCGAGGTGTGTCTCAGGCGCTGTTGATTGTCCTTGTCCAAATGACAACTGACTGGAGTGTCGCTCTCTGCTAGAGCCAAACTAGCTCTATCTCTATAAGTCTGCTCGGTGGAATCATCCCATCATGCCAGGGCTGTTTGCCTAGCAAAACTGGCCTTGGCAGAGCCCCGTCGAAGTACAGAAGTCAGCTGAATCGAAGTAGCAATAGACTTCGGCCGTCGCGACTGCGTCCGCCGTGAAAACAAATACCCGCAAATACAATAAACAATGTCTAGGAATCCCGTTCGCCCAATCGCACGAGTAGCTGAACGGTTTTGTACATTCTGCTATTTGTTTCTACGTCCCAAACATTGCATGTAACACGAGCAGCGTGTGGCTGAAATCACCCATAGTCATCGCGTGACCGCAGCCATCGACACACATGGTAGGTGATTTCATTGGTTGAACTGAAATTCAGATTTTTTCAAAGGATCTGCCAGGGGTACTGTCTGGCACTGACGTCATCAGCAGCAGCGACACCTGGCGAACGGTGGAATTGCAGTTGTAAAATACGTACGTTTGCAACAAAAAGGCAATCAAGTCAGCGTGTCCTAAATTATGTCCCCTTTTGAACTTTGGCAACGAACTTGAAGGCGCATGTAGTATGTAGTGAAGTAATTTAAACACAGCTAGGGTAAAGTGTATATGGACGTACATCGCGTACACGTTTGTATCAACAAATGTTTTAGTCTTATATTGGATATCACAAGCAGTTGGCATTTACGAAGCAACGACACATGCTACAGGGAATACGTGATTGAGGATATTGAGTTTCTGCAAACTTAGAATGATATGTCTCATATACACCGGCTCTATTTGTAGAAGTGTAGGTGTACGTCTGCATGTGTGTGGTGTGTTTCTACCATCTGAACAAGTGGTTACCCATGTAACGCAAGGATCAGACGCTGCTTGATAGTTCTCGCCCACAACAGAACGTCAGGACACCGCACGGAACAGCAGTAATCTCAACAACTTAGCTACAACACTCGTTCCTAACCAGCCATTTTCTGCGACAGCCAGAACAATTATCCATTTCATTTGTACGACTTTACGCGGACTTGACCTTGCTGAAATTAACATCGATTTTTTTGCATGCGCGGAAACCGAGGAAGTAGTAATTTGCTCCTGTTTACTGCCAAGTGTATCAATGTTTTACCTTGCGTCGAATTACCAGCGAATTACAGACAGTATGCTATTTCCGTCAAGGCCAAAAATCGGTCATTCGGTGCCGCTGTAACACAAAAATCGATTGTCTTATTTTACTTCACAAGTTGATACTGGGTCGTATTAATTGTGAAGCTTGCCTAACCACGCTTGTTTTTTTCGCGTAAGGTTCTTAAAATAAAACCTAATCAATACTGGCTTACGATGTCAGCCAAAGCGACACCAATAATTCCTTGCTGTCGAACTTTGTAAACTGCATCGATCTCTTGAGACGTTTGTACATCCCAATGCGACAAGATGGCCATCGTAAATTCGCAAAGCTCAATCTCCCTGTCTTTCCAGCCCTTGAGCAGGATTCTGCTGGTGGAACCACAGCTGCGTGTCAGCGAGCTTTATCATCCCATAGAAACCTCCCAAGTCAGTTATCCGCAGTTGCTAATGACCGTTCCAAGCATGTTGCCGCTTTTGATTATGTAGAATTGCTTTGTTTTTCTTAAGTCCACGATCAACAGAGGAGTCGTTCATAAGCGGACGCTTTTTGCTACGACGCAGGAGAGCAGTCTTCCTGATTTACTGAACACGACAAAAGGTCATTGCGTTTCTTGCAATGATGTTATTTGCCGTTGCTAAAACGAAGTACTTGAAGTAGTTGGAGTTGGTCTTTCTGTCGATGTCAGTAATTATAATCAACGACGTCCGTCCAGGCGGAAGTGACGTTCACGACGATTCTCAATCACGAACGTGCGCACGCTCGATGGTTTCCATTGTCTCCTCTGCTTATAAAATATTCTAAATCGATTTAGTCTGCTAAATTAAGAGTATCGACGGATTCGTGATTAGCGTGTCTGTTTTTCGTCTTGACAGTTGAAATCCCTGCTCCTCGTCAAATCCGCGAGTTGCCTGTCACAACATTCAAGTTAATGATTAACACGAAGGAATGTCACGCGAACTGGTCTTCCTGTTGTTTACTGCACCACGAGCTCAAACACCTCTGTTTTTCTCCACCTCGCAATAGACCAAGTTCCTTTGAAAGGTTTGGGACACTTCAGATCTTCACAATCTCCACCGACCTTCCCTAAGGCGATCTATGAAACGAACGCAGGACGCGTCGATTGCCGTTGAGATTAACCTACTCACTGTGGCGATTGGGGAGACTCTGCATCTCCCTGCACGGAATGCATTTGGATTGGTCGATTTGGGGGCGTTTTCTTGTCAAGATCATGTTGTCGGAAGTCTTCGTTCTAACGTAGATGAGTTTAATGGGCTGGCAGTGAGCCCGGAAACGCTTTGATGCTGTGATTCGCGAGGACAGCTTCGCCCGTCTCATCCTCACGTCATGGTCATTCGTTGCCAAGGTGGTTGTGAAAATATCTCAACCATACATCAATATTTAATGCCAGATCACCGGATTAGATCGTGTACGTACATGGTCATGTCCACCGTTGTTGCATCATTTATATCTGCCGCGTAATCGACTCCAATTTCTCACTAAGACCACAATGTTGTGACTTTTGCGCGCTATTCACAACGCTCTAGATTATGCGAAGTAATTCAAGGCCGCTATTCTTTTTCCCTTACATCCAGTCACGTGCCTTATGCGAATATCTGATAAGGCTGACATGAAGTTTTAAATAATTAAAGTTTATGTGAAGATAATACAACGTTTACATACCAATGCATATGTAATAGTTAATGAGATAATAATGTATAACGTAGTACATCTTTCAAATCATATTTTATACTACCATCGGTTTAACGAACGGTGGCCGCCCCGATGAGCGAAGGTGTGAGATAATTTAAAAGGAACGTGATTATATGACTTGTGTGATTAGCTTAGCTCAAGCTAATGAGAAAATGTGTGAGATCTTTTTTGAATACATTTGATGACAAAAGTGTGATACCACGTCGAAGCGTGGTGACGAGGTGACGAGGAATATTTAACAGAACACATTTAAGTGCTAGATTTGTTCAGCATGAAAGACCGTCGTGAAATGTAGGCGATATTAAGGGATGCTGATAATCTACCTGACGCGTTGTGTGGCTATTACATCTGACAGACAGCGTCAAGCATCGACATGACAAGGCATTCTCGAGATTTAAGCCGTCTTCAATTATGCGCCCAGTGTTCCCGGGTGCGTTGCGTATGCGCCAGGTAATTTCGGCTCTCGTCGTCTCTGGCTAATCTCCGGTATACGCAACGGAAGCGGATGTGGTGGTCATTCTCATGTCAGTGGACACGCATCGGCGTAACGCAGATTAAACTCAAGCCGTAAGATACGCGACATAGCCACGTTTGAGCCAAATCCACATCTATGCATTTGACCGACTATAGGCCAACTGCTTGTACGATTAAACACGACAACCTAACATTCAAACGGGATATAATTGCGTTCAATGGCATCACAAAGTTTCAAAATAATCTGTAAATATAATCTATGATATCGACTGCATAGATTCCGACAACACGTAGACAACCAACTGCTGTTAAGGCGGAGCTGAAACGCTGGAACAACTATTGCCGTAACATAAGAGAATATGTGACCACGGAGGTAACTCAACTTTTTTATTCGAACACGTACACAGCTGATGTGTTGATCTGCGAACGCTTACCATAACAATTATATAATGTGGCACCATATTTTTGTTTTCGCACAGAAATGTATATTGATGAAGTAAATAAGAGAAATCAAATTATATATATATATATATATATATTATATATATATATATATATATATATATATATATATATATATATTCAGTGGCTCCGTGGTCTTTAAACCACGGTCACACATCCTCTAAATGTGGTATGTTCTTATGTTTGGGCAATGGTTATTAAAGTTTTCACACACACACCCCCTACGGTATTATGGGGTATTATACTTTTAATGTCCCAAACAACGTTCAATGCATGTGGAGAATTAACAAACTTGGCCAGTGCATCAGACACGGGGCCTCCGCCAGAACGCGACCAACAGAGCAACATATCATTAAATAGACCCGCCACGTTAATGCGGTTTAAATCGAAACGACAGGTCAGCTTAACGACTCAACCGTCGTGTGCTGGCGATAAGTCCTGGCGGGTCGAGATGGTCAGCTCAGTGACTACCTGTCTACGACTATCGCGGCTAAGCGTCGATCGATGGTCCAGCCGCCTCAGCAACGATAACGCGTTTTCCGACTTGTGTCTGCCGCGGGCTCTCATTCGATAGACGGAATTTAATTTGGCAACGGGTGACAATTCGTGTGGCATGGCATTGACTGTTCACGTGAACTTGAGTGTGTCAAATACTTGTTTTATCTGTTGTGTCGTTGTGTCGGACTAAGTTATTTATGTGGTATTTGACGATCATATCGGTTGCAGGTATTTTTCACAGTTGGGAAGTCGGATGAATTGTTTGCACCTTGCTCCAACTTCAAAGTCCAAGGATAGTGCATTTAAGGTGTAGAATAATTATTTATTATATGCATGTGTGTATGGCGTACTGTATAATTGGAATAGCCGTATCGCCTAACTAACTTTGCATACAAAAGTACATGCTCGCACGCAAGCACACACACACAGGCACACGCACACGTACGCACGCACGCACGCGCGCGCACGCACGCACGCACGCACGCACACACACACACACACACACACACACACGTCATAAGTAATGAAAAAGCCCCGAAGCATATATATAAATATATATAAATACAGTATTTATCTACGCCATATATCTAGCAATAAAACCATTCAGAAGCACATTACACTTTACATGAATATATAAATTACCTAAAAATTAAAAATAGAGACGTAGTTGTAAAATAAATAGATCTGTAAAAAGCAAAAAACAAAAATCCAGTATAAATAAATAATCTTAATCTTAATAATACTAAAATACTCATACTGATAAATAATAGTTAATTATATTACAATGTAAAAAATAAATATTAAAATAGTTGATAAATAATATATATTAAAAATAGTAGATATTAAAACTAAATAATTGTTAATTATATTACAATAAAAAAATTAAAAAATATATATAAACTAGTTGATAAATAGTACATATTAAAAATGTTCGGATATTAAAATATTGTTCTTTTAAAGTGAAAAAGCCCTCTTAAACAGAAGAGTCTTCAGTTGCGTCTTGAAAGCACTAAGGGAATCTGTGGCACGCATGGCAAGCGGCAGATTGTTCCAGAGGCGTGGAGCAGCACTTGAAAATGCCTTTTCTCCCTGCGTACGCAGTCTGCTTCGAGGAACCTCCAGCAGGTGGGCGTCAGCGGAGCGTAGCGCACGGGTCGGTTCGCAACGAATTAGTAGGTCGCTTAGGTATGACGCAGCTAGTCCGTGAAGGCTTCGAAACGTTAACAGTAACAGTTTATACTCGATCCGCTGTTTGATCGGAAGCCAGTGAAGATTGATTAAAACAGCAGTGATGTGGTCGTGTTTCCTCGTTTTGGTTATGAGCCGGGCAGCAGCGTTTTATACTCTTTGGAGTTTGGTAAGGAGGTGGTCGGAAATGCCGTACAACAGGCAATTTCCGTTGTCAAGGCGAGACGTTACGTAAGAATGAATCATAATTTATGTTGTTTTCCGATCGAGAAGGTTTCGGATTTTTCCAATACAATGGATATGGAAATACGCTATACGGCAAATGTGCTGTACCTGGTTGTCCATGCTAAGACTATTCTCGAAGAGAACGCCAATGTTCTTGGCCACAGTGCACACTGGCACAACGGTGTCACAAAGTTTTATCTGTGGCATAGACAGTTTGGTCTTTCTATGAGGCGCGCACATCACAATAATTTCTGTCTTCGTAGCATTGAATTTCAGTTTATTTATATTCATCCAATCTTGTAATTCTGCGACACAATCTTGGTTGCGCGTGACTGCCTGGATTTTGTCTTCGTCTGAGTGCGGACTGAACGCGAGATACAGTTGGGTGTCATCAGCATACAGGTGAACGTTTATCCCGTGTCGACGTGCGATATCACCGAGTGGAGCAGTGTAGCAAATAAACATGAGAGGGCCGAGAACGGAACCTTGCGGAACACCGAACACCACTGGACGTTCCGTTGATAATCTGCCGTGCATTTGTATACGTTGACTTCGGTTCACCAAATACGACTCAAACCACGCAAGACATGTTGCAGTAATACCAAACCGATCTCTGAGGCGGGTTAACATGATTGTGTGATCGATTGTATCGAATGCTGCTGATAGATCTAGCAGCACTAGTATGGCAGCCTTGCGCTCATCAAGTATACAGAGCAAGTCATTGCGCACTCTCAGCAGTGCTGTCTCTGTGCTGTGGTTAGGACGATAAGCAGATTGCATTTGCTCATATAGATCGTTGTCTGACAAATGTTTAGAGAAACGGACAGCAACGACCTTCTCTACGATTTTTGACACAAAACACAGGTTTGACACTGGACGGTAGTTCGTGACGTCGTTTGCATCAAGCGTTGTTTTCTTCAGCAACGGAGTTACCAGAGCCTTTTTAAAGACGGAAGGGAATACTCCTGTTGCAATCGACATGTTCACAATATCAGCGATGATCGGTGCTAGGCTAGATAAGTTGTCCTTCAGCAGATGAGTAGGAATCGGATCCAATTTGCACGATTTACAGGCTGATTTGCTGACCAATTTGGTGATCTCGTCGGTTGTTGTGGGCATGAACGATGACAGATACGAGGAAATACCACAGGACTCATCGGGACGCATAGATACGCAATTGTCAATGTTATCAAGGTCGCGTCTGATGATATCAACTTTGTCTATGAAATAGTTGCTGAATTCGTCTAGCAATTGTCCCAGGTGTTCATTAGGCAATGCTGGCAGACGTTTTGTTTGCAACAGAGAACCCACGGTCCGGAAAAGGGCTTTTGGGTTGCCAGCCTGGTCCTTAATTCGGTTGGCATAGAACTCGGACTTGGCAGCATAGAGCATCTTCTTAACAATGTCTCTTTGGTTCATGAAGATTTCCCGGTCGACGGTCAACTTGGACAACCTCCATCGCCGCTCCATCCTTCGTCTCTCCTTCCTCGCTGACAGAATGTCGTCGTTGACCCAAGGCGCAGCAGGGCGGATAGTGAGCCATTTAGTTTTCAACGGTGCATGTTTCTCAAGAAGGTCACCAAGAACGTCATTGTATTGCGTTACACTCTCCTCTAATGATCGTTCCTGACTTGTGTATAAGTCAGAATTCTCAATGTCTGTTGAAAAAGAAGTCAAATGTATTGCTTTCATCTTGCGGTAGGTCTTTAGTTCCCTTCGAAAAGGAGGTTTGCGCATTGCAATGCGACAATGTACCGCACAGTGATCTGAAATGAAGTCAGCCACGACAGTGTCCATCACGCAGGAATATGTGCGGGCGATAATTAAATCTAAAATGTGACCTTCTTGGTGTGTTGCTACTTCCACATACTGTGTCATGCCGTGACTATCCAACATGTCACGGAAACGTCTCACATGAACGTCAGTGTTAATATCGAAATGAAAATTAAAATCACCAACAATAACCAATTCATCAGGCAGTGTCGCGTATATGTCCAGAATATCAGCGAACTCTTTGAAGCATCGAATGGATATCCCTATCAAACGTGTTCGAGAACCACTTCAACGCGTGTTAGTCATCTAGAACGACTACCGCTTTTGTCGCCTTACATTTTTGATAACCGTTAGTCATGAAATGTATATATATATATATATATATATATATATATATATATATATATATATATATATAGAGAGAGAGAGAGAGAGAGATACATACATTATATATATATATATATATATATATATATATATATATATATATATATATATATATATATATATATATATCATGTATGTAGGATAGGATATGGTAATAAAAGTTGCCCTTTTACACACTTAATACCTGTTGTCAAGTGTTTATCGAGCTACGGCCTCATTGCTTTCTGGTAGGATACATAAATATATATAAATATATATATATATATATATATATATATATATATATATATATATATATATATATATATAGTGTAGGCGCGTATGCGGGAATGATTTCCTCCTAAACAACTTGCACCTATAGACCCAAACGTTCAATAATCATATGTTGACGTCACGAATTGGAGAAAGTGGCATGATTGATGTGCTCCAAAATTCGGATTTTTATTTTAAAAACAATTTCCAGCTTGTTGGCAAGTTTTATAGACACCATTATTTTTAATGAAATGAGTGGTTCTAATTTAAAATATCGATTGCATGAGCAAAATGTATCTTTAAGTTTTTTGCATTAAAACTGCGTAACAGGCTAGACCAGTATTGTTATTTGTGCGTCTAGATTTCACCATTATTCCTTTTACCTACGACAAAACACACTAACATGTGTTAAGTAAGCAACGTTGGTTTATGTTTATATAATTTAATCACACACCCGTTTCTTGCACTACACGTGTTTAACGACGTCACTTTTGAGGGTACTTCAACGAAAGCGTTCTTTTTGTTGCTTACATTTAAGTTACACACAGACAGTTACCGGCGTTTTGTTTTTCAATTGAGGTGATAATGTGGCGTGTTATCTAGTTTGGCTCGATAACCCAAAGGCTTTAATTTGTTAGAACAAACTGTGTGTTTGTATGAAACGTATACGACTGTGACGCTGACATTTATGGGAATAAATGTGTCCGAGACACAGCACTGCCCTGGTAGACTTTGTCACACGGGCGAGTTTCGTCTCAGAGCAGTGTGTCTCAGGACCAGTCGCTCGCGTTGTGGACCACAATATCAGTAATTTGTCGCCGGAGCGCGAGGTAATAACAACGCAGGTCAGATTTCTCTGCACCTTGGCTTCTCGTCGGGACTGAAATCTAGTTTAGGTTCACAAACGACCAAGTTCAATAGCAAATCATTGAGCCACTAACGCAGTTATGAAGCCCATTCTCGGTTCTCGAGCCTTCCTGCACACGAGTGCACAAAATAAAGCCGATGACGTGAAGACTGACATACTTAGGCTATCTAGGTGGCCGATTGACCGCATGGCTGAATGGCTTGCTGGCTGGGTGTATGGCTTGCAGCCAGACTTGCAGATACACATGGAAAGAGGAAAGGAAACAAGAAACTGTAAAACTAAACCTAGTAAAGGGCGCTGTAGCCCAGTGGTGTGAGCGTCAGAGTACCAAACGAGACGAACCGTATACTAGTCTACCACATCACTGTTTCGAACAATAAGCAATTTCGCCGGCAGCCCACTTTGCCCATGTCCCTCGGAAGAGACCATGAAACCTTTTAATTCGTTCCGTCTGGTGTAGGTCCTATGTTCTCAGGCAAGTGCAAAAAGCCACACGTGAATGCATGTGTAACCTGATGTTGACTACATTCGTATCAAGCACACAGCGGTGTCAATTCTGTTAACTATATTATCCGAGGACACAACTAGACGAAGTTGGGCAGAAGTCCCAGAATGAGAAAAGAATGACTGATAGATTATACGTGTAAGCCACGGGTTTCCGTCACGGTTACTTGCATCAAGTTTGTGCCGTGGACGCACGTGTTCAACTTGCTTGCATTTTGTGTAATCGGCATATCTTTAAAGATCTATTCGTTGTTGTTATTCCTTACTACAAGTAGATGCACAATACCAACACCGCCATCAGCGACAATACACGTGTTGTGGTTTGGACGGTTTGATTTCTCAGTCATGCGTCAGATCGCAGTCTTCTATCGAAATTTGAAAATAGATGAGTCGTTTACCTGGACAGCGGGCGAGAGTGGTCTGGCTTACAAAGAAGACGAGCGTTACGTCGATACAGGTGATCAATGAACACACACGAGGATCGCGGCTAATAATCACTACTGTGCTCCATGCTCGGTGCGTAGCCACACAATCGTAGCGCGGCCTCCGTACCTACCTGGAGCGCGGCCACGGAGCACGAGATACGCCGTTGCGCCAATGTCACTGGGACATGAAATATTCATTCGATCCTACCTGACACGCGGGGGTCTACGGGTCAGGCGCCTGGTCGCGCGGTCGCCGGTGTTGTCATAACTGCATCGCTGTCACGGGCTTGTTTCGGTTCCGCCGCGCCTGTCACCTGCCCCGTCCACGGGCGGTCGCCGGCATTGTCACCGGCCGGCGCCGTGCCAATAGCTCCTGTCGTTTGCTTCACCTCTTATCCGCTAGGCCGCACCGAAGACGGAGAGAGCTCGACGCACGGCGCTCCTGTAAGCGTGTCCTCGCAACGCAGTGCAGACTCCAGTTGCGGGTTAAAGAGAGGCGGGAAGTTGTCGCGACTGTGTCAGCGAGATATATGCACCACTCGCAGGTCAGCCAGCCTCCTGCCGGCTAACGGACACACACATTGAACTGGCCATCGCTGGCCGTGCCCGAGGGAGACCACGCACATGCACACGCTCACGGCTCAGGCGCGTCCGCCGTTGTGATGCTGCGATTGGAACGCGCACTCGCAACGCACTGCTCGACGCATGCGCAGCGTGTGTGCCGAAAACTAATTATAGAAGGTGGATCAATCGTTAACGACGAGAGGAGGCGACGAGACAACGACGCACAATCGCCCGATGTTACGGCGCGGGCAATGCCCACAACGCACAACGTGTCGGCGACAGTGTTTACCCTGTCGACGGGATGTTGTGATAGTGGACGCCGACGGATGGTTGTCGGCAAACTCCGGTCTCCGTCACTCTGATCACTCGCTGATGGGTGTTACGCGTTATTGTTTCGAGGGCAGACGCTCACTCGCCGGTAAAGTCGATATCATACGGCAACATTTCACGTTTAATAATGCAGATCCCCCGTGTACGCAAATCTCTCGGTTGGGAGACCGCCAACAAACGGCGGTGCGTCCATTCAGGCACGGACCCGCGGGCAAGAGATGCTTTTGTTAACAACGCACAAGTCCGGTGCATAGCCCCTGGTCATTCCGCCTGTATTATCATCCTCGTGACAGATGTACCTGAACAAAGACGCAATTGAAATGGCCTAGTTTGCGTCCACGTGATAGGAAAGTAAAAATACTGACGACAGTCGGCGACTGGGTGTGAACACACTGACGACAGTCGGCGACTGAGGTGTGAACACACTGACGACAGTCGGCGACTGAGGTGTGAACACGTTGACGACAGTCGGTGACTGAGGTGTGAACACACTGACGACAGTCGGCGACAGGGTGTGAACACACTGACGACAGTCGGCGACTTCGGTGTGAACACACTGATGACAGTCGGCGACTGGGTGTGAACACACTGACGACAGTTGGCGACTGAGGTATGAACACACTGACGACAGTCGGCGACTCCTCGGTGTTCCGATTACAATTTAATCTAACAGAGTCTTCGGATATTATTTACATACCTTTTAATCCTTTTCGCAGAAAGAACATATTTCTAAGTACACATTCCTTCGCAACCTGATCCCAGGCGTATTGTCTTGGTTTTCCTCCACAACATTTCAGCAAGTTGTCGCCGACTCGATTCGCCTGTTTTTGAATCAAATATCGCGTGTTGTATTTGCGAATATTTCACGGTTTGAGTTGACATATTGCGGATTCTAAACAGCGCCTGTCTACGACGTCTGAGATAGTTGCGTTGAATAAAATACCTTGCATTTCGTCGTCTTTCTTTTGATGCCATACGAGCGTAGACACACCAAATGCAAATGTTCCACCCATTCGTCGTGTCCAAAGATCGCGATGCTTTGACACTCGCTCGCGTTCTCTGCGCAATACCGTTGTATATTCCTCTTTGTTCGCTACTATAATAGACAGGTGCCGTATCGCTTAACAACTTGTTCTTTTCTTTTTCTTCGTAGTTTCCCACCAGAAGCCCCTTCTCACATCTCTCCTCAGACAATCCTCCCGTCTCGGCTGTGGTAGTACGCCAACAACCACCACTACCAAGTGGCCTGCTCGCTTCGTTGGGGTTCTCATCCGTCTCCCCGTTAGTTTCCATTGCACCCTACCACTTTCTTCGGGTCTTTCGTTCTTGTTTTGTTCTTGTTAGTTCACCAACCCTGTCATTGTCTCAGGTTGTCCGTCGTGACTCCATCTGTCTGTGTCCGTGCCTACTGCCCGCTTGTGTCCGATATCACACCTCCTCCGTAGCTACTCGGCCAAGGTTCCACCTCCTCACCTTGATCACAGGCTTCCTCATATCCCTACCTCCCACCCTTTTCTCTCCATTGCCCCCCCCCCGTTCCCAATCTCCTTTAGTCTATTACCTGTGTGTGTCTCCGGTTACTAGTTGCCTCTTCCCAACTGCCTTCCCGGATCCTTCATCTCGATCTCTGCCCACAATTCCTCCAATTTCTTCTGCCTTCGTCATCTTTTCCGTATTCTCCGAACTCATCATATAGCGCGTATAAATTAATAAATAAGTCATCCATTTGTGAATAATTGTGTATATAACAATTCAGAATGTAAGTTCGTAAACGTGCGTCCCGAGCCACGAGGATTCGGTAAAAGCCACAGAAACCTGATGGAAACATCGGAGATGAGATTCACACGCGCCAACGAGGCGCGGTCATTTAATCAGTTGATATCACCGACAACGATGGACGGCCGCGACGAAAGTGCGTCAATTCGACGACCGTGTCGATGAGCTAGATTTGAATTAATGGGCTAGATTGCCGAGCATCATTATCAGCGACAGCCGAACGATCAGATTGAATTATGTTAAAGATTATGGCCTATTTGACCGCAGAACCGATGACGATCTGTCAGGTTTTTATAGGTGAAAAGCAGCCCGGATGAAGAAATACGTGATCGTTGCTGTTGCGTCATACCCCGGGCGCACTCAATGTCCGTCTATAAATAGCCAACTTTGGCGTGTTCGTGCATGGAAGATGGCGTCCTCGTTCGCCTGCCAACTGAGGCTTGTGCTTTTGAGACAATTCGTGTTAAATCGTGTAATTTGTGCTAAGAAGAAATCAGCCATGATGAATTACGTGGGGTGCATACGTATTCGTGCATGTATGTGTGTGGATGTGCATATCCGTGCATTCCGATGGCACGCGCATGTGTGTGTGTGTGTGTGTGTGTGTGTGTGTGTGTGTGTGTGTGTGTGTGTGTGTGTGTGTGTGTGTGTGTGTGTGTGTGTGTGTGTGTGTGTGTGTGTGTGTGTGTGTGTGTGTGTGTGTGTGTGTGTGTGTGTGTGTGTGTGTGTGTGTGTGTGTGTGTGTGTGTGTGTGTGTGTGTGTGTGTGTGTGTGTGTGTGTGTGTGTGTGTGTGTGTGTGTGTGACTAAAATGAATAATAAGTATGTGGATATCACAGGATAATTTGTTTTCAAAAATGAAGATGCGACTGACAGACAGGGATCTGAGGACGGACAATAGAAGTCACAGACGTTCTCCCCAGGGGCCGACACCAGAGAGTGAGTGGAATTATAATGATTCAATGTTTTGAAAGACTGCTTGTTGACATTGAATGATTCGGCACAGGGCGTAGAAACAGAGCCTTCAAATGCCTTGTCATAGTTCCTTCCAAACACCGCCACAACGCAATTACAACACAGTCAGATCATCGCAGCGCCGTCACATACTTCCTGTGAGTAAAATGTCACTTAAAGTCGTAGCGTAGAATGATTCAGCCCGTATTACACGAGCTTTAGGCCTTTAACCATTTAAGTTAATTACGTATCAACTCGTTGGAGAAACTGGTTCGTATCATTTCGCCAGACGTCGCCACATACACATGTATGCTAATATAGAGGAATGACCGCAAAGCTATTGCGTCAAGATTATATCTATCCCTTTAATATCAGAGTAGCTATCTGGTATTAATCGGAATAATGCATATATTACGCCATCATTACCGCCCCGCCATTTCCCCAGTAATCGTTACATCAACAACAGTAGGACATGTATTAACATGAAAGTTGGTGTTGTCGTTTACAACGACTTACACTGACCTTTATTAATTCCAAGAAATACTTATACATTACAAATCATAAATAACATAAATATGTACTTATGTACTTCTGATTGTAGCTCAGCACTCTGTAGTAGCCACGTACATACGTGGCTAGAGTATTGTCGAGCTTGGTCGGTCGCAAGTAGTGGGTGGTGTTGCGCAGGGGTGGGGTCATATGCAACGAATTTAAGATTTACCCTAATTGTTAGGGGAGTATTTCTCAAAAAAAGTCTGTACGTAGGGGTGCGGGCCAGCGTTGTGAACCGCTAAAATAGTTGTCAGATTTAACAACAGATCTATTTTGACGTTTCTAACGACTGGCCTCCAATGGTCAATGACATTCCTTAAAGGTCACCTATTCAATCAGGCTGCATGTAATATAAGAGTCGCTCCTTCAGGAACAAAAACTTCGATCCAATTGTTGATTCGTCGAATAGTCCATATAGCCTATTTCAGACACAGACGGTAAAATACGTCGGCCAGGGTATTGATTGGCGAAGCACGGTCGCCTTGTTAGAGCGGTGAAGAATTTAAGCGCTGCCGCCATCTAGTGCCGAAAGTAACTTCACCCTAACCTTAACACTAACATTTACACTAACCCTAACACTAACACGAACCATAACCCTAAACCTTATTCCACATAAGAACAACCAAAAATGGGCATTTGTGCGTGAGTCTGATGATGACTCGTTAGTCTTTGGCCTTAATATGATTCCAACAGGTGGCAGCACTTTAGACAAGTGGCCGGGCATCTCAGAAAATTGAACCTGAGTTTAGAGACATGGTGCAGCAGCGTGGCGCATTACAGTCGCATAACATCAGGTTATTGCTATTATTATGAAGACATATTTTAGAATTAATAATACTAATACATTCGAGCTTTCGCTAGTTTTAATTCAGGCTCATTTCGAACCTGTTTGGTTCGTCTATAGGCGTGGGACCAACTGACATGCGCAAAGAGGCGTTACATGGGGTTTGGCACGCACGCACGCACGCACGCACGCACGCACGCACGCACGCACGCACGCACGCACGCACGCACGCACGCACGCACGCACGCACGCACGCACACACACACACACACACACACACGCATATTATTCACCAGCATTTTTAGATTTCATATTTCGTTCAAACAAATCTAAACAACAACGTCAAATGCTGTTTAATTATGGGAAGTGTAAGTGCCTCCACACAGGACATGGAAATGAAGATGCACAATATACAATGGGTGATACTGTACTAAATACTACCGTAAAGGAAAAGGACTTAGGGTTAACTATTAGTGCGGATATGAAGGTATCAGAACAGTGTGCAATTGCAGCAGCAAAGGGAAACCAAATTCTTGAATGAATTAGGCGAAATATAGTGTACAAGGAAAAAGAACTAATAATACCGCTGTACAAAACAATAGTTAGGCCTCATTTGGAATATTGCATACAGGCATGGAGGCCATATCGCAAGAAGGATATTGATATACTAGAAAGAGTACAAAGAAGAAAATGATACAAAAACTCAGGAATATTAGTTATCAAATGCGTCTAAAAGAATGTGGATTAACAACACTAGAAACCAGGAGATTGAGAGGAGATCAGATAGAAGTTTTTAAAATATTGAATGGGTATGAAAATATTGACAGAAATATTTTTTCTCTGTTAAGGAAGAGAGAAGGACTAGAGGACATGGAACAACATTAGCAAAGAAGCAGTGTAGACTAGATATTAGAACATTTTCATTTTCACAAAGAACAGTAAATGAATGGAACAGATTATCGGCTGATTGTGTAGGTGCTAGTAGTCTTAATATGTTTAAAAATAAAATTGACATGTACCTAAGAAGGGCTGGGTACATTTAGTTAGATAGGTTGGACTCTCGATAAGCCAAAGGGCTTCCTTGTCCACCTGCCATCTAGAGTTGATAGTCTAGGTGGCAATCTTGTTAAATCTTGTTAAATCTTGTTAAATATAATAATCGTAGGTGTCATACTCGTCATTACAGCTGCTCAAAGAACTTTACACTTTATCTTACAGATCTCTGGGAAGCATTCAGCCATGCAGAAATTAGTGCCCGACAAATATACGTATGCAAATATCCACCACTGTCTATAGCTAGATATTACATTAATAAAGCCGGGTGAACTGGAGCAACGTAGAGTGAACGAATTTGCCCATGGTTCAACAAGATAATGCTCATAGAATTCGAACAAGAAATGAGTATCCAATGCACCAATCACTTCGCTTTTTCCCTCCACATAGGCTTTTGTATTTTATTAAACCGAGGTTTTTTTTTATTATCCACACGCTACATAACTAAACATTGGCGACTTTGATTGGTGAATGGTTCAATAAATCATAACAAGAATTGTATTGAATAATGCGTACACCAATTCAAAATGCCGATGAAGTGGATGCGGCCTGTCAATCACCTCGTGCACAAGTGCAGCTCGCGTCAATATCTGAATGGCAGGAGACGACGAGCGTTGGCGTTCTAATCAGTCGGCGTTTGTACGGCGAGAGTCGGGGAGGCGACGGACGTGCCGTGGGTGACGGAAGGAATCTATACATCTTATGATGCGATACATCTCTGCTAGAAGACATCGGCAGATGACCGCAATTCCATATTGATAATGTTTAGTTTATCCACGAACTACCCAGAAGTATAATAGTAATAATGATGATAAATTGTATTTAGACACTAAAATCCAAAATATAACACTGTTCAGTAGTGTTGACAATAGTAACTACAAATTATAAGAAACAAATATAATAAAAGTGCAAGTAAAACATATGGATACGTATAGCTAAATCATTGCTGTGCGGAACTGAGCTAGAGAAACTAAAACTGAGTCAAAAGTGGCATTGTTGTAAATTATACTTCTTAACTACGTTTACACATAATATAAGTGTATATATATATATATATATATATATATATATATATATATATAGTAGTAAATTAGTAATAAGTGACTACAGCAATACCCTATACTTGTATAAACATAAATAGCACGCGAAACAATTTCCCCGACTACGATGTATGAACGCAAGAGCACGTTCAGGAACAGAGCATTGACCCAAGAAGGAAGCCAGGACGACCAAAGATAACTTGACGGAAGACAGTGATGCCCCAGCTATTAGATGAGATGGGATATCGTGGGGCGAGGCGCGGCCGCAGCAAAGGACAGGACCCTGTGGATAAGTATTGTTGACTACAAGAGCACGTTCCAGAACAGAGCATTGACCCACTGGCACATATCTGACAGTACTAAATGTCGTTAGTGCGTCAACCATGCGACGCCGCGGCTGCAGATTGACGGGACAACAATGATGATTTAATGAACAACTTGAATACGGTTTCTATTTCATTAACACGGCCTGCAGGGATCCTTTTGGAATTAGCACCGAATCCGCGAAACTAGATTTGTCGCAACAGCAATAATATAATTTGTCGTCGCATGTGCATAATGATTTGCAGACAGTTGGTATTCGTTGCGCATCAGCTTCGGAACACCGCTCAGCGGTATGAAGCAGATTGGATCTGGCCGTGGATTCAGACGAGGTCGGTCGTGCACTGAAACTAGATTTCGTTATGGGCCCAGTGACCTAGTCGCGATGAAGCTAAATATCTCTGTGATCTCGTTGACAGAGAAGTGCACCTGGCTAAGAACAACAAACACGCGAGCAAGCAACGCACTACCTTCGCGGCACAGACCATAGATGATAATAATAATATAATTTATTTGTATAGCGTCCGAATCAATGGTATTGCTCTCAGACGCTTTACATAAATGTACAAATAGTAGCTAGCTTGGATGATAAATTATTATTAAAATAGATATATGTATATATGGATGATGCATTATTAATATATATATATATATATATATATATATATATATATATATATATATATATATATATATATGTGTGTGTATGTGTATGTGTATGTGTATGTGTATGTGTATGTGTATGTGTATGTGTATGTGTATGTGTATGTGTATGTATATGTATATGTATATGTATATGTATATATATATATATATATATATATATATATATATATATATAAAACCATTATAAATATATACATGAAACAGTAAAATAAAACAACACAGTCGTTACATTACTTATTATTCCTCATTTATGCTAAAATAAAAAAGTATATGATTAAAAAAAAAATAACATCGCTAATCTATCATAACAAAGATGTTGTTGTACGTTTAGGTAATAGTGTTAAATAGCAGCAAAAGCTTTCTTTCGCAGTTTTTGACCATGTTACGTGTTTCCACGTGGTTTTCAACTGGCCATCAGAACAAAATACACCGCCGAACCACAAATGCATACGAATAAACAAGCTAAAGATAAACATTTACTTCCCCGTCAGCAGCACAAATTGTGTTCCTCTCAGCTGTGTTCTGTTACTATGGCAACATTCAATCTCCATCTATACAAACGTAAATATATTTCCTTGCATTCCACGCAACAACTGTCCTGCCACTCTATAGTTTAGCGTGTAGTTCGCGTCGAGTGCTCTGTCCGCCCTAGTTTCCTGGCTTTTATTCATCTGCTGCGACTAAGAGACATACTTAGGTGTTCGTGAATCGTCCAGTTTTATTGCGTGGTCCACTTAGTGCTGTTGAGATGTCGCACTAAATACACAGAGCCCCTCGACTCGTTGGAGAACGGATGAATATTGTCTCTATCTGCGCTGTTTCAAATCCCCACTGTAAGTCTATCAGATAAGTGTATGATGCCTGTCGATGGCGGAAATGTACACGTCCCTCGTATGATGTTCCATATAAACACACAGGATGGGGCAAAGTCTTCTTCGTGAATATATCCGAAGGATTCCTTGGAATATGGTTCATATTCAGCATCAGAAACACTACAGCCCTACCATTTCTACAGCCCTTTGCTCAGTCAGTCACCTTACTGCTATTCTAACTATTCGTTCATAAGTTCTCACAGCTGGCCAGTGTCTGGTTTAGCCTGCTACGTGACCAACCAGAGCAAACCGAGGGCAACAAATTGGCCCAAGCTTATAGAAATGATACTCATTGCTTAATCGCGTTTAATGATCGGTATATATTCTGGATTCAGGATCATGCGGCCTATTTATATAGCTACTGTCAATCTAGGGTTTTTGTTTTGGATGAAAACTTAGTTAAAACGTCATAAATTGTGTTATTTGACCAAAAATTGTTTTTAAAACTCCGACCATTTGCAGCATGACCCACTCAGCATAATCCTTAATACGTCCGCTCTCACTGCGCTACGTGCTGGAGCGTTCTGCAATGAACAAGCGAAGAAGGTTGGTCGAATTGTTATGATAGAAGCCTTGATCGGCGGTGGTCTAGCGACAGTACTGAGGCCATCAACGATCGCCTTTACATATGCCCCGTCCAAGTGTCCAATTCCACGAATTCCCAGGAACACGAATATAGGGGTGACGTGTAACTGGTGGACATTAGTGACATTACGCCTGCAATGCCTGCCGCTGCAAGTCGCCTCTTGTCCGGCGTCCGATGGGGACTCGTCCGTCTCCCACGGCGGCGAGAGATAAGAGAGTCTATGTACGGTATTATAGCAATTAAGTCGAAGTCGAAGACGACGCTCCGTAGAGAGACCGGATTATTATCATTATAATGCCCAAGTGTTAGCGACTGCACGCAACAGCTTAGGACGCCGCCCGTGTTCTACCGCCGAACAAATTGAAGAAATCGATGGTGGATTTAATTTGTCGTCGCCGTGAACGCGCAATCTGCCGCCGAGCCGTGTCTGAGGAGCGAGCGATGTCGCCGGCGAGGCGGGCCGCGTCCCCGGGCGGGCGAGAGCGTCTTGCCGCGGCAAGTGTTTCCTTAATTCACATGGCGAGATCCTTGTGGGCGTGAAAAGTTGCTTCAGCGAGCTCGTTCGTTGTCACGGTGTGGGATGGATGACGGACGGACGGCACGACTTGAACTGAATAGCTAGTTGGTTGTTTGTTTGTTTGTTTGTTTGGTTGGTTGGTTGGTTGGTTGGTTGGTTGGCTGGCTGGCTGGCTGGCTGGCTGGTTGGCTGGCTGGCTGGCTGGCTGGCTGGCTGGCTGGCTGGCTGGCTGGCTGGCTGGCTGGCTGGCTGGCTGGCTGGCTGGCTGGCTGGCTGGCTGGCTGGCTTGCTGGCTGGCTGGCTGGCTGGCTGCTAGTTGGTTGTTTGTTTGTTTGTTTGGTTGGCTGGCTGGCTGGCTGGCTGGCTGGCTGGCTGGCTGGCTGGCTGGCTGGCTGGCTGGCTGGCTGGCTGGCTGGCTGGCTGGCTGGCTGGCTGGCTGGCTGGCTGGCTGGCTGGCTGGCTGGCTGGCTGGCTGGCTGGCTGGCTGGTCTGCAATTTGCTGTCTTAATAGTTACATTTTTCGACAGAAATCCTCACAAACATTTCATTCCTTGACGCGGCACCTGGGACGTGATTCCACTGCGCGTTCATTCAGATGGATCTATTCGCGTTAATAATGAAACATCACCTGCGGTGGTCGAGAAGGCAGTGGTTGTCAACCGACACATTAGTGCTGACAGCAATAGGCACGGTGTGACTAGTGCTGGCAGCAATAGGCACGGTGTGACTAGTGCTGGCAGCAATAGGCACGGTGTGACTAGTGCTGGCAGCAATAGGCACGGTGTGACTAGTGCTGACAGCAATAGGCACGGTGTGACTAGTGCTGACAGCAATAGGCACGGTGTGACTAGTGCTGGCAGCAATAGGCACGGTGTGACTAGTGCTGACAGCAATAGGCACGGTGTGACTAGTGCTGACAGCAATAGGCACGGTGTGACTAGTGCTGGCAGCAAAAGGCACGGTGTGACTAGTGCTGACAGCAAAAGGCACGGTGTGACTAGTGCTGACAGCAATAGGCACGGTGTGACTAGTGCTGACAGCAATAGGCACGGTGTGACTAGTGCTGACAGCAATAGGCACGGTGTGACTAGTGCTGACAGCAATAGGCACGGTGTGACTAGTGCTGGCAGCAATAGGCACGGTGTGACTAGTGCTGGCAGCAATAGGCACGGTGTGACTAGTGCTGACAGCAATAGGCACGGTGTGACTAGTGCTGGCAGCAAAAGGCACGGTGTGACTAGTGCTGGCAGCAATAGGCACGGTGTGACTAGTGCTGAGAGCAATAGGCACGGTGTGACTAGTGCTGACAGCAATAGGCACGGTGTGACTAGTGCTGACAGCAATAGGCACGGTGTGACTAGTGCTGACAGCAAGAAGCACGGTGTGACTAGTGTTGACAGCAATAGCACCGGTGTGACTAGTGTTGACAGCAAGAAGCACGATGTCATGACATCCAAGCTGTGTGTCATCACATCCAAGCTGTGTGTCATCACATCGTCCGTTCACGTCATCATTTCTACGCTGCTGACTCGTCTTTGCGGAGTTCAAGTGCGCATGCGTCGGCCGCCCCAGAATCATGTTGTCTACTGCATTCATTTTTACCCGGCAATTGTTTCTAGCAAGTCAGTCTTACATGAATAATGTGCTCATTTTATACCGACATATTAACAATATAAACTCTTCCCATTGCGATCGTGATTACGACGTAGGGTGTGTTCAATTACACCATAACAGGTGCTAGGAATCATACGTCCCGTGAAATAAATGTCCGATCATCGTATTTGAAGGCTGCCGGTGCAGCGAAAATACTAATATATTTTACTAATATATTAAATTTAATATATCGTCAGGTCCAATTGTAATTGTTCGGGGCGTTTTACAGCATGTAAAACCCATTGGTCGCGAATTAAAGCAATGTCTGGTTATTCCTTCTACACCGTTGACGTCACGTCCTGTTAGAACGGGCTGTAATTCGCGTAATTCGTAAGTTGAGGCGGTTTGACGTAGCACTTTTACTGCCAAATACATTTGCTGTTATTATCATCTCATGCAGTTTTTGTGTGTATCAAACGGCAAATTTGCGGCACAGTTTTAGCGATGACGTAAGTAATGCGT